>WYDI02163701.1:0-119510 GCA_009867235.2 Psittacus erithacus | reverse complement strand
GAAGAAGTTCTTTACTGTGAGGGTGGTGAGGCACTGGAATGGGTTGCCCAGGGAAGTTGTGAATGCTCCATCCCCGGCGGTGTTCAAGGCCAGGTTGGACAGATCCTTGGGTGACATGGTTTAGTGTGAGGTGTCCCTGCCCATGGCAGGGGAGTTGGAACTAGATGATCTTATGGTCCTTTCCAACCCTAACTATTCTATGATTCTATAAATCCTGAGAGGAAGCTTGCACTGCAGGGGCCTGCAGTTTCTCTGGGGTCAGAAGAAGGCTGTGCTAGATGCTCTGCTTCTGTTGACCCTTTTGAGGCGCTTCAGCAAAAGTTCCTCTTGACTTCAGCAGGAGTTAACCTGTGAGTGAGGGGAATACTCAAGAAAAGTTATGAATTTAGAAAACATAATAAAACTTGTTGGATGCTTTGGAAGTAAAGGGCATTTTTACAAATGGGAGTCATTCTGAGTAGGTCAGGATTCCCCTGCCAGCTGTCCTGCTGCTGTTCCTGCTTCATCCTAAACTGCTTGTGTTACTTCTATGAGGATAGCTCTGTCTTTCTCCTAGGTATTTCTCTTATAGTAATAATTCTATCTTCTTTTACATTTGCTGATAGCAGTACCACAAACCAGCATCTTGTTTGCCTTTATTGCAGCTGTATACGGGGCAGAAGGCTTTAGGGACTTTCATGCAATAATTCCCAAATCTTTTTCCCGTAAGTATATCGCAAATTCAGCTCACTACAGAGCATTTCTGCCTAGTTCTAACTTCTACAATTTTTGTTTGTGTCATTTCACTTCTCCGTAATATACTGCACACACTACCTTTTTTTTGTAAATTTGTCTGCATGCACTACCAAAGAACTTCAGCAGTCTGATTTCTTTGTTTCGTTCATATGTATTGTTTCAATTTAACACAAAGCCTACTTCAAAAGCCACATTCTCCAAATCCCTGGCAGGCAAGGAGTCTGTAATTGTTTTGTATAAATATATTTGCATTCAAATTATTATTATCATTAAAATTAAAACAATGGTGTGTGAATTATGTAAAATCTGTCACGCACTCAAGCCAAGTAGTTATATTGCTTCAATTCACCATGGTGAAAACAGCTGTACAGGGCTGTAGTCCACTGAATTTGCAGAATAGTGTAGGTCACTTCTGTTTAGCCAGTCATGCCCTCTTTGTAAAACACTTTGATCATTTACTTTTTTTTTCCCCATAGCTCTAAATTATTCCTCTTTTTAAGGCATACATTTTAAAGAAAAACCTGCTATTTATGGTGTGCACCCATTCTGTTCTGCATATGATTTCTGTTAAAAATGCAATATTTGAAAAATTTTTAAAATGCTGCTTAGATTGGTAAACTTTATAGGAGGTGTCCAGTTAGGCAGTGTTAAGAAATGTGAACACCTTTGCACTCATTCTGTTTCCCAGTAGGATTTTGAGTCTGACACTTTTGTCAGCCACATCCATGCAGTCCTCCTGGGACACCTGGGAGATTTTAGGATGTAGCAGAGAAGAGATTGTTAAACCTTTCATTTTCAAATGAATGTCAAGGGTTTTCACATCTTGAGGTAATACTGCCCATACTTTAGCTATGTCATTGGTACATCATCACTTATCAATAAGGCTACCACGAAACTACTATTCCACAAAAGGAAAAGCCCTGATCTTTATTGAGTGAGACAGACCTCTCATGCACTCTCCTAGGCACTAAAGTAAATGCTTTCCTTTTTCTGGTGGGGGGAAGGAAGAGGTTTTTCACTGAAAGGAAACTAAGATTTGGGGCAGTGAAATGAATATCTAATTTTTCACCCCAAATTGTAACATTAGAAAAGACAGAAATAACTATAGAGATGATTTATTCTACACAAAACATCATACAGTCCTTTGGAGAGAAGAGGAATGAATACTGACGTTAGCTAATCTGAATCTTGGCACTTTTCCGTAACATTTAGGTTTGCTGTGCTCATATCAGACCAAATTTACTAATTTACACTATCAAAAGTAGTGAAGCTATGGCAGACTTATACCTGAATTCTTCTAATTTCAAGCAGTTGACTCCTATAGGATTATAACACAAAGGACTTATCCAGTTAAGTCAGAACAGTTCTCTCATCCACCTTTGTTGATTTGACTGGTTTTTTTGTCAGTAGCTCATGGCTGCAGAGATCCTCTCCTCTCATTCAGTGATCCTAGTCCTGCTGTCCTAAAAACACAATTATCACTCTATAATTTCCTGTAATGCTAATTCCTGCTCTTAAATTCTTCATTCCATCCTTCCCCACCCTGGTTTCCTGATCAGTGCTTGTACTCTTAACTTTCCCATTGTCCTTGTCTACCCAATGGAACTGCAAACCAAATATTTGGGTTCAGTACAAGCCTCGGGATCTTCCTGCCCAGTGGAGAATGTTGCATTTTCAGTTAATTTTTATTCATTTTCTTTGATGAGTTAGTTACTTTCACAATTGTTTTGGACAAATCCATGTAAAGTGGATTCATTTAAAGTTCAATTCCAATTATCCTGAATTGTCAAAGTGAACATTACAAATGCAAATCTCTCAACGTGATCTAAGAACAGACTGGTAATGTTGTTTGGGTTCCCAGCTTGTTGGATGACTTGTATTTGTCTTACTGATATTCAATATTCATTTCTTCATGTGTTACAAACTCATCATGTTGCCCATGGAAATGTAGTCATGTTTGTAGCTTTTCTTATTTAGGTATATTTTACATGCTATTTGCAAGTTATCTCCTTTGATGTGATTGTTTCTTTGCCACCATATGTATTCTGTAACAAAACTGAGTGGCATCCTCTATTGTTTTTTTCAGCCGGTAATATTAAAATAGAGACTCAGAGTGATGAAGAGAATGGGCGTGCCTGTGAAATGAATGGGGAAGAATGTGCGGAGGATTTACGAATGCTTGATACCTCTGGAGACAAAATGAATGGCTCACACAATGGCCCAGGCAGCAAGGCTATGTCAGGAGTTGGAGGCATTCGACTTCCTAACGGAAAGCTAAAATGTGATATCTGTGGGATAATTTGCATCGGTCCTAATGTGCTCATGGTTCACAAACGAAGCCACACTGGTAAGGCCTGCCATAGTTTTTCCTTTAGTTGGCAAGAACTGGCCACATTTTAGGAACTAAGATTTATTTTCTGTATCATGCACATGTTCCCTCTTGTAAGAAAATGTAGCATCGGTGGGCATTTGAAACTCATTTTGTTATTTCAGACAACACAGGAATTGAAATTTCTTTTTGATGGAATTCTATCTGTTAGGCTAGAAATTGTGCGGTTTGTTCAGTTTGAAGCTACATGAAAAATCAAATTTAAGATTTTTTTTTATTATTTCTAAGATATTTAAAGAATTGCTGAAGAAAAACTCATTTGTGGCTAACTTTGAAATCAGTTCTGGTGTTTCCAAGAATGCAACAAAACTCATTATGGATCAGTAATTATGAATTGGAAAAATAAATGTTAAGGGAACTATACTGACAGTAAAAAAGGAGTTAATTTTATGTCAAATGTTTCATGAAGTAAAACCAAGTACTGCCACTGGTCAAATCTGGACTAAAGGGTTTCTTTCCACTGGAACACTAAAAGAGACATGTAAAAAGATGATGTTCTCCATATGGATGGCTTTTCATTATCAGTTCTTTGAATCTTGTTGCCATAATTTTCTAATTCTAACTAGTCCTAAAGAATGCAAAAAATGAAGAGGCTGATGCAAATGAAGAAGTAAAGATGAGGGTAAGTCTCATCTTATATGATATAAGCTGTCTGAAAATCAGGCTTCCAATATACAATCTAAGGTCATTCATAGTCAAAGGAGAACTGAACTGTACTGTTGTGCTACACAAGTTACTTTGAATATAAATAGACAAAGTATTTGGCATTTTTGCATGAATATTCAAATGAGAGGGAATTTTAAAATATTTTTAAGGTGAGGATAACCTGTCAGATGGTTAGTTTCCACTGAAATAGTTCAGCTAGCGAACACAAAGATATTTTCTTCCCCTGCAACCCCACTGTCATGTTTAACTGATTTCCCCCGAATTACTGAGGTATGAGAGTAGCAAATTGTTTTCAAAGTAATTGAGAGGATCCACAAAAAGACCCTGAGTGTTGTCCACTCCCTTCAGTGCTGTCTGTTGTGACTGTGGCTGTTCAAGCTCTGGAAGGGTGCGATCTGTTAGTGTAACATGGGTTAGCCATGCTCAGAAGCCGTGCTGGTGATAGCAATGCTGTTACATTGCCTACTTCAAAGTACTCTTCAATTTAATATGATAAATCCCTCTGTCAGGGAAGCGCAGATAATTATTGGAAAAGCCACATTTAGTTTGCAGAAGAGAGGCTGCAGCCTACTTCCTAGATATAATAAAGTGCTTGTTGGTCTATTGTTTCCTTTTTTTTTTTTTTAATTTAATGTTAATGTGATCCTTTATAAGTTGTTAAATGCATATGGAAAATGGCTTGGACATGAGGTCTTTTAAACAGACCCACACGCTTGATGAGGATGCAGTAGTGGTTGAAATAAAATGTTGCAACTTAAAATGCATTTAGAGGTAGAAGGTTTTGTGCTTGTTTAAGAAGGCTCCTGTTTAATTAAAAGCATGCTGTTGCATTTGGAGGAGCTGTTTTGAATCCCTGTGGATCAGAGGCAGTGTTTGCACTAGGGCTGAATGGCCTTTGTGGGGCACACCTGATTTTAGGGAAGCAGTGAGCAGAGCTGCGTTTGCTTCTAGTGCACTGACTGGTACCTGGCACGCTGAGTCTCCGGAGGATGAGCTGGGCTGCCTGTCCCTCATGACAGCATTGCCAGGGGCCACCTCACTGGTTTCCCTGGCATAGACCTCCAGATGCCCAAACACCCTACCTGGCAGAGGGGCTCATGTGCCTGCCGAGGGTGCTCAGGATGCTACCACACAAGAGCTGTCACTCTAAGACTTCTCTGCCCATTGCAGAGTCCTCCCCTTGCCAATGGGACCTTCTTTTTAGTCAAGGAACATTGTTAAAACCTATAATGGAAACACCTCATGAGATGCACTTTGCTCAGCAGGACTCCCTTCTTTACACTTAATAAAACTAAAGGGTGTGAAGTTGCACCCCAGAGTCCTCCCATGGAACGAAAGCCTTTGCTTTCCCTGCAACCTTGTCATCAGCTGCTCTTCTGAGCAGCCTCGGGCATTTTTTCAGGGCCTGACAAGGGAGTGAAGGCTCAGAGCTGGTAGTTTACATTAAAGGGACTTCATGGGGAAACTGTGGTGACTGCTTTTCCTTTCAGATGCACTGTGAAAATTAAAGTAGAAATGGGATATACTATTACAGACATTTAACTGACTATGCCAAAGCCCATTTCAATACATGCCCGGTGAAGGAATAAGCCTCACAAATGAATTACTTTGCTGCTAATTCATGTAAAACCTGCATATGCAGTGAGGCTTCCTTAAATAAATATTTGATAAGTGAACAAAATTCTAGCATGCTAAAGTGCCAAAATAAAATTACTTCCTGACCTGATAAAAGGCATAATTACTTTAAATGAATACACCTGCCAAGTGCAGATATGCAGAGCAGCACCTGATATTTCTGCTCCCTCCTGTCTGCTAGCAGCTGTACAGCACTGACTGCTTCCTAGCACCTTACCTGTTGCTCCCATCTGTGGAGCGAATCCCACTCGCAGATGCCTGATTCTTCTCACTCTCCTTCCCGAAAGCTTTCAGTGCATCGATTTTCTCCAGCTTGCTGCTATCTTGCTTAGTGTTTAGGAAAAAGACGATCTAGACAGGACAGAGAAATCCCCTTCTGCTCCTTAGTGCTGAGACCTCAGGGTATAGATTCAGGCTTCACTTGCTCATTGTGCACATATGTATGTGCATGGTGTGCTTATGTATACGCACATATATATGTGTGTGTGCATAGGTATATATAATCGCTCCTTATATGTACACATCTTTAACTTAAGTCACCAATTAGTTCACTTATGTCTTGTTAGCTGTGTCTGAATGTTTCCAGTTTATTTAGATACCTAATGCCCAAACAAAACAAAACAAAGAGAAAAAAGCTATGCATGTCTCTGAGTATTGAATGATTTTGTCATTATATTGTTTAAGGAATAATAAATATATCAATTAAGAGGATCAGTATTCTTCGCTGAATAAGTAGCCCAGGGCCCAGGCTGCCACTAAGGCTTGCAAGTCACTCCAATGGTGGTTGATTCAGTTCAAGGCTCCCATTGCAGTTTTTGCTTCTTGGCCCATATTAGTCCATAGTTACTCAACGTGTGGTGAAATTGGCCCAGGATAGACATGCGCTGTCCAGAACTGGCAAGAAAATAGCACGCAAAGCTGACTGTTTAAATAAAAGATGTATAACATTTTTTCTTCCCATCCTTCCCATTTTGGTACGATAGTGCCACAACCAGTAATTTTCCATTGGTGAGCATCAGCATCCTAGCAGGGCTAGGAGCTTTCCTGGTCTCACAAGCCAGGGTTTTCCCACCCAGGTCGATGCAGCATGGACAACCAAGGTTCAGTCAAGCTACGCATAGTTTCAGGATCTTGCAGTGTTTGTGTCATTTTCCTTGCACAGCAATGTACGTGCAGGTTCTCTTACATTTGATCCATTACAGAACTGTAAGTTCTGTAGAAATATTTGAAATACAGCAGTCTCATTTGAAATGCTCCATCCTCCTGTCTTCTCCACACTGTGCAAGATTTCACCCTGTAATAGTGAAAGCTGTAGGCTGGAGATAGATATCAGTGTTACTGTGCTTTACAGTTCATTCCTGGAGTACTTCTACGATCCTTGTTTTCTCCTTGTATGCTCCTCTGAGTAAAAATAACAGAAATGAATGCTCAAAAAGCTCTTTAGTAAGAATTAACCATTTCTTCTGAATTTGTGTCCCCCATGACAAACTGACTTCTTCAGTACTGTTTCAGTCCATTTCTGAAAAATACCTTCCACACTAACTGGCCCAAAGAATAAGCGGTAAAGCAGACAATCTCATACTCATTTTCTTTTTCCCCTAACTACTGTGCATGGCTTATGAAGTACACTGCAAAATCTATAAGGCTCATTCTGGCATTTTTGTGGGCAAGCCCAGTTGAACCAGTTGCAGATATAGTTTAGGCGAATATGGCTACTTGATGGGCAAAGAAAGTGAGCTCATTTGGCATGAGAGGGACTATGCTGACCTGCTTGCAGCTATTTATCAATGGTAATATCTTGCTATAAAGCAGATTAATTTTATTGTTTGCTGAATGCTAAATCTACCAGCCCTGATGGTTGAATTTACAGATTTTTGGGTTATTACTGTGCTGCTGTCTACTTGATTTTCAGCTGTTCTACTGCATTACCCAAAAGTCAGAAATTATCATGCTACATATATATCATGTATGGACACGCAAGTTGGCCCTAGGTGTGCAAAATAATATATGATAGTTAAGTGAGAGAGGGAAAGAAATTGTTTAACTTGCATTAATTTTTATATATATTTTAACTTCAGCACTGAAATTTTAAATTCAATATTACTGTTTTATAAAGAAAATCAGAACTAAGAACAGGTCGTCTCTGGGCTATTTCTAATACCAACAATGTTTCATAATTACTAGAGCAGATTACATTTATGCCTAAGAGAAACCAAGTTCAGCAAATGAGTTTCATAGGCTAGTTTGACTTAGTTGAGGGCTACAGAGAAATGGGCACGCAGGAGCTGTTCCTGCTGATAGAATGCTCTCATATATAAATTTTCCTTTACTCGTACCTGGTACAACTGGAAACATATTTTATTTCCCACTGACTTAAGAAAAGGTTTCAACTGTCTTAAATTTAAAAAAAAAAACCAGCTCAGTGAATAAATTAGCATACTGATTTTAAACAGCACTAAAAAGCAAGCAACTGCCATACTTGTTTTTGCAAAGGCTAGTTGATTCGCTTCCTTAACAGCAGGCACCAGTTTAGACAAATCAAGGCTGTGTCTCCAAGTTTTTCCCAGTGTCCATTCAAACTATAGACCAGCAGAGGCCATTTGTGCTGCTCCTCTGCTCATACTTGGCCTAGAAAGGCTGGGACTTCGGCATGGAAGTACAGAGCTTCCTTTGCACTGTCTTAACTTATGTGATTTTACTCTCTCTCTTTCTCTCTCTTTCTCTGTCTCTTTCCTGATTTGGCTGCTCAGGGACAGACAGGTAATGGAGAAGAAATTGAAAGGGAAAATACAGGGAAAATGTAAATGAAAAGAAGTTATTATAACTGTTATAATGAAGTGCCTTTCATTTAAATATAAGAATGTAACGCTGAAATGAACTTGTGATCCTGAAATGCATTTTTAATGAGTTTCCTTTTTATTTTGCTGCTTCAGTGGCATATTTTAAAGACCCTTTGAAAAAAGCCACATTAAAAACCCCACCAAATGCCACAACATGCAAAATTGGATATTGGTTTATTCCAAAACTGCTGATCAGGAAGAGTGGCTCTTCAACACAAAATGTTGCAGTCACTTTATTTAAATGAGTCTGAATTTGCATTGTGATGTGCCATTCTGATTTAGAAAAAAAAAATTAGATTTTCAGATCAAATTGACCCAGCCAGTGAAGCATTAAGAAACTGGCAGGTTTAGTCTGAAAGCCTCATGTTATATCAAACCTGCAGCCGGTGGAAGTCACAGAGCAGCAGTGAGAAAACAACTTTCTCACCGAAATCTTTCTCTTGTTACCGCTAAGATTTTTTGTTCTCACATATTTTATCCTTCTCCCTGTAGGAGAACGCCCTTTCCAGTGCAATCAGTGCGGAGCCTCCTTTACACAGAAGGGCAACCTTCTGCGCCATATAAAGTTGCATTCAGGTGAAAAGCCCTTCAAGTGTCACCTGTGTAACTATGCCTGCCGTCGCAGGGATGCCCTTACGGGACACCTGAGGACTCACTCGGGTAAGTGAAGGTGTAGAACCATCCAGAGGCACTCATCACTGTACCCATTAAGAACACGGAGGCGTTTGTGACCCCCAAGACTGAAAAGGTCTTCTCACCCCGGGGAGGCAAGTAGCCACATGTTGGGGTTAACCAAGCTGTGAGCTGGCCACAGTGTTTTAGCAGCAAAGAAATGACTAAACACATCTCATTCTCATGATCATGTTTCTTTTCCCATACTTCTTAGCTGATTAAAAGTTTCTGTATTGGGGTTTCATCTTACAAGCCTCATGTGAGTAATCCATTTCATGGAACTACGAACATGAATTAAAACTGACGGACTGGTTTAGGGTTTGAGTGGCATTTATCAGCATATTGAGATAATGTAAGTTCTAAACAGAGTAGGTTTCAAGTCACAAAGTCTCAAAAACCTCCAGTCTGGTAGTCATTCTCAACCTAAGGAGTGAATACCACCTACAGCATTTAGCAGCAGTTTTTTGTTACACTTTGTTATTGCAACTACTTTGAAAGAGAAAAAGCAGGGAGGAGGGAGAGGGTGGGAGAGAGAAAGATAATAATCTTCAAAAAAAGACGACTCTCAGAGTTTTTCAGTGTTCTGTCTCAACAGCATATTGAATAAATATTTTTTAACAGCTGCATTTTTCCATTACCATGGACCTTTCATTGTTCAACAGGAGCCACAGTCATACACCTTCTGTGAAGGAAAACCAATTTAGCGCCTTCAAAGTGCCTTTAAAAGCAGAGTGTTGTCTCATCTAGTTTCCCAAGCTAGGCTGGAAATGCAAATTGCTATTTGGATAGACCTCCAAAACACAATGCTGGAACTGACAGTGGTAACTTTACTTGTGAAATTGACTTTGGGACTAAGTTCTGGGTATCAGAAGGGGAGCTCTCACAGTGACATTTTTGTGTTGCACAAAACTAAGGAAATTCTTCTCTAGAGCACACATTAAATAATAAGATCCCTAGTGTTGGTCTCAGATGTCCAAAATAATTTCTGCTTCTCCTGTCCAGCCCTGGCCCAACTCAGGAAAGCGTATTTTTTAAAACACTACTTTGCCTCTCTCCTTACTGTTACTGATTTTCATTGCTGCACAATTTTAAACATAAATTTTCATACATGAAATTACACCTAGACACTTTTGGCAAACTGAAGATTCGGTAGCTAAAGAGACAATGCATGAACTATAGATTGTGATTAGTTCTTGCAATTGACAAATTGATATCAATACATTATAAAATAACTTGAATGTCTAAGTCTGATTTAAACTTGAGCATTTGCAAATGGAATTCAAAAGCTAAGCTGTGAAACCATCTAAAACTGTGAAAGCACATATAAGGTGACAGTCTTGTCATGCTAAGACAGAAAATTCAGGTCCACAAGTCTATGAAACTGTATTGTTATGGCAAAATTCCTGTAACTACCTACATCTGGATTGGTGTAATACAGAAAATGTTTTATCATGCCATGTCTCTTGAATTTGCAGGAGCAGAAATCTCACATTGTCCTAAAAGGGTTGAGCTGATTGTGGTTACGTCAGAATTGACCTCCAGTCATGCGCAGGTGTCTCTACCTACGCTGTCAGTTCCCCAATGGCAGTCTCTGTGGGAGCTAGGCACTACAGCAACTATACTCAGACTTTCGAAGGTGTCTCAGTTTCTAATGTGTGCAGATGCCATTTTTGAAGGTTTAATGTCTAAGCCTTTATCTGATGTGAATCACCTAAAATCAGCTTGGAGCACCCGCAGAACTGGCCTGTTGATATGAAGATAATCAGCTAGTTTTCCATTAGTTTGGGTTTAAGTTTTGGGTTGTTTTTTTTTTTTTAACAAAATCTTCCTTCAGTTCACCACAGCATGGGGTTTATTTTTGAGATGGGTTTTTTCCTGTTCTTCTTACCATTATTAGTAGACTGTTGAATACCTCATCTGAATCCCTCAATTGGTTGTGTTTTCTGCAGTTGGCAAACCTCATAAATGTGGATACTGTGGTCGCAGCTATAAGCAGCGCAGTTCTTTGGAAGAACATAAAGAACGCTGTCATAACTACCTGCAAACCATGAATATCTCAAGCAGCCTTTATTCAGGTAATGAACATGTCCATTTGGGGATTAACTCTGTCCTGTCATGGAAAACCAGAAAAAGTAGTGCAAAAAGAGCAGTAGTACTATTTGCAGCATCTTTTGCACTGGGGAGGCACACCCCCAACCCATATGTATGATATTGCATTTGGATTTATTCTATATTTGATAAATATTTGGCTGTTGTCTTGTTTTGTTTAGCTCAAACAAAAAGCCAAAGTAAAACTCAGATGTGTAGCAAAACACTTGCAAGACATGGAAAATTTCAGTTCACCATCTCAAGACAGTACGGCCACATCATCTTACCACCTTTCTCTTTTGCCCTGAGTCTTGTACTGCAGTACTCCTGTGGATGTATTCTTAATAAAGGCTTAATACAAGTGTTCTGGATACGGCTGCAGAAGCTTCCACACTGCACATCTTCTGCCCTTCCCAGGCACAACTTAAAGGGCTTACTTGACCACTGGTATCAACTCATCTAACAAGGATGAGCCATCTGTCTCTGATCCCACTTTTCCAAGCATGAAGACATGAAGCCAGAGGCATTTAATATAGTTAGTTTGTTTGAGACAATCCAGAAAGGCTAATAATTTGTTGACAGATTTCTTCCCAACCTCCTTTTTCAAAGAAAACTGGGGGATGTGATGAACTGTTGTGCTTCTCTGAGACATCAGCCTTATGATGAAGGTGAAGTCCATTTCTTGGAGAATATCAAATCTAAAACTATGCCAAGAAATACAGCAAGCAGATATTGGGGTTTGGATTGGTTTTTAATGAAGGTCCTAAAGTTCTATCTAGGATTGATCACAGTAAATAACCATACAAAATCCCCTTGCATGAGCAGTTTTAGATAGAGAATATAAGATCCATCTTCTGTGTCGGAGTTTCAGCCCACCCAGTAAATTACACTTCTTGCATACCCTTTTCATCTTGTCTATATATTTTATTTGGCTTTTCAAATTATGAAAATGAAAGATTGCCTCTGACCTATTTGCAATAATGCCTTGTTTAATATTTTATATCTGGACAGAACCTGAATATGTTTTTACATGCTATCAAATAACGTAAAGTATATGCACATAATGATAGCAGCAAATACAGCTGAGATGCTTCTGGCAAACAGCATGTTAGAGCAGCACCCCTTCTAATTTTATCGAGGGGCTGGAGAATGTATGTATAAATAGAAAACTCAATGTAATACACAGTAGGAGACAATACTTATTCCTCAAAGAGATGATAGGATTTAGAAGCAAATATTCTGTGTTGGTATTTGAATTTCCAGTGTCTGCCACATAGATTTGAATGCCTGCACACAGAACATGAAAATCTGTGTGAATGAGTAGCCGAACTACTACTAAAGTCTTAGTAAGCAAAAATGTCCAGATGAAACTGATGTCAGGAATTATAAACTTTGATAAGGAATAATACCATTTTAGAGATGGACTTTTGTTTATAGCGAATCATGACATGAGAATTTACACTGACTTGGGACTAATATCTCAGTGGGATGAAAACTTGTGGAGTTCATGAATGGTTTGGAAGAATTACTTTTTCCTTGCATACACTGAAAGTACAATATAAATCCATATTTAATATAATAGGAGTGCTTTTTCAAGTTAGGAAAAAAAAAACCCCAACAAATAAAGAATTAGCTTCAGGGTTTAGACCTTATATCCAGCCAAAAACTTCACTCTTAAATGAACTGAGTTCTCAGAACTAATAAATCAATTTGTTTGTATATCTAAAAGAGGAAACTTTCCCACATTTTTCCTAGTATTTTTCATTCTAATCTATTCTACTTCACTGGAAACATAACATTTTATCATTTTGCCATTTTACATTATTTCCCTTATAAATTCAAAGATGAAAATGTATGAATGAAACAGCTGAGAATGAGTGGATGTCATTCTGGGATTTTTAGTGCATTCTACATTATATCTAGAAAACCAAATGGCTATACTACCACTGTTCTTATAATATTTCAGGATGTGATATGGAGCTATTAGAGTCAAAATTCAGGCCCTTCAGACTCAAAAAAGTTTATACAAAAATCTGCTAGAACTTCTGATTTGATATTCTGCTAGATTGAGATTGCTTTGTACAGCATTTTTAAAATACTTTGTGCAATGTACTTAGAAAAATTATCAGTTGAAAGGACCTGAACTGGTAGAAGCTTTTCATCAGCTTGTAAATCTAAGAAATATAATTGATGTATTATAAAGTACTTCAATAAGGGAAAGATCCAGCAAAGAGAGTAAGGAGGGGAGCAACACATTATTCATATTTTAACTCTTGTTTGCTTTGTTAAAGGTAGGAGGTTCAGCATGAAATTAGGAACCTGCTGAATTTAATGGCAAAATTCTTATTTTAGAGGACTAGAATCTCACTGTCTATGTGAAGTTCTTCTCTTATGGGTATTATTTGGAGTTTTGCATTTGAGTTGAATGGAAGTGTGCTGAAGTTTTACCAGGCCTATATAAAATAACAGAAGACGTAGTTCATGAAGTTTAAAAAGGGTCAATTACAATTCTTCAGTCATTTGTGGATTTTTGTTTGAAAAAATAAAATGATTTTTTTTTCAGTTCATAGACACCAAATTACAGAAAAATAGTTATCAGGTTGGAGCAAATTTCAGGGGGGCTCAGTTGCAAAGGCTTTAAATTAGTATGTCATTTTTACTTTTCTATATAGTAGTTTTTAAAGTTTGAGAGTTGAATACATAACTTACCCTCTCTCAAATTGATTAGAAATGGAATGTTATTATTTCCTAAACAGATATTTCTTGATAATTTCTGATTTTAACTAGCAATTCAATCATTTGTTTCCCTGTTGAACAAGCTGGTTTAAAACATTCTCTGTCTCTTCCTGAAGTGGTATCTGGAAGCCTTAGCCAGCACAAGATGATGGCATGTGCTTGTTCAATGATGACTAGGCACCACCGATGCCCTTTACTCTTCTTCAACTTCATGATCAAATTCTGCTCATATCTTACATTTGTCACAGTCTTCAGTATCTCATGGGGTTGGGGCATAATTCCATGACACCTACTGTCACTGTCGCTGCAGTATGTGTTAGTGCATCAGGGACTCAAGAATCGCTTGTGTACTCTTCAGTTTGGTATTGTAGAGTGTTGTTGTCTAGGACACTTCACCTATTCCTTCTAATTATCCACCAGACCCTGATTTCGCATCTTTCAGGAACAATGAAACTTTCACAATCATCCTTTTATGGTAGTGGTATATTGCCAAAATAATATTGCATAGGAACATCATGTTCTCTACTATTGAGAAGCACCCAGGTGCCAGAGTAATGAGTTCTGTGAGCCGGTAAACCCACTGATAAAACAAATTCTCAGTAGGCACAGAAGACGAAAGGTAACAGAGTGGTGCACCTAATTGAAACAGCTTGCAGAATCAAAGTCTAAAAGTCACTTTTTGCATCTCCCTTTAATAGCAGCTAACCAGTTCAGGAAAAATACCTGCATCCTAGCATTAGGTAAAAGTAAAATTAACCCCTTTCTCCCCTGTCTCTGACCTCTCTTGCCAACTCGTCCCTCCCCCTTTTCCCCCAAAACAAAAACAAAACAAAACAAAACAAAAAAAATCAGTTAATCAGTTGCGTTGTGATCTTGCTACATATCATTTTTCCTTTAGATCTTGGAAGTCAGAAATACCTTTCCATCATAGTCATTGCTTTGACAATGCATTTTCATACATCCTTTCCCTTTCTGCAGGAAAGTACTGAAGTAAAATGTAGTGAAAGTGAAATAGTCTCCTTTTCTTTGTGCCTTACAGCTGAGCTCCTTTCTAATTCATTACTGTCACAGCAGCAGCAGAAGGTTGGGAAACAGGTTTGAGTACTGGATATCAGTGCTCCCCTAGAGATGTGACTTTAGCAAATTAAATTGTTATTTAAAGTCTAAAATTGCATCAATGAAGTATAGAAATATTTACCAGGGAAAAAGAAGAGGGTGGGGAGAAGAGTTGGTGTAGCTTGCAAATGAATCTTCCACTGGAGATGAGAAGTTTGTCCCTTTTTTTTGCTGAAAAAGCAATGATTATACAGGCAGTTCCACTGAGAAAGGTGCAAAAGGATGGTGTGGGTGAGAGCAAGAGGATGAAAAGATGAACTCCTTTATGTCCAGTATAATGTTAGGACCTCATTTATTCACAGAAATGCAGAGTGCCTCTAGAACAAGGGTGGAGGGATTGCATTGCCCACAGGCAGATGCCTTGCAGTTGTAATCTCATTTTTGTATCCTAAAGGAGGGAAACATGAACATGTACATAAATTGATCAGCATGAGGGACTTTGTTAACAAGAGTCAGAATCATTCTGTGTCTGCAGTGGTGAGCTTCTCCTTCCAGTTGGTTGGGAGCTTAAAGACATTAGCTGAGAAACAATAACCTGAAGACAATAGTTCCATTAGAATGGAACAAGCGTGCCTAACCCTTTTGATGTCATTTGATTTCAGTCATAAAAGAGGATACTAACCAGAGTGAAATGGCTGAAGACCTGTGCAAGATAGGGTCAGAAAGATCCCTCGTGCTGGATAGACTAGCAAGTAACGTCGCCAAACGTAAGAGCTCTATGCCTCAGAAATTTGTTGGTAAGAGTTAAACGTTTGCTGTCTCCTAAAAAATAAAACAAAACCAAAAACCATCTCACAAGATTTTAGCTTTCACATTATGATTTTAATTTTACTTGTTTTACTAAATTAGCTATATCTCTAGAAGCAAATACAGAGATGTGTTGGGGTAAAAAAAACCAAGCCAGATCAAACCAAAACAACCAAACTTCTCCAGCATACATTTCTGCATGTTTAATTTTGCACATCTGGAGGTTGATTTTAAGTCTTTTTTCCTGATTTTTTCTAATACTTATGAACCAGATCGCTGCAAGTTCTGGACAGGCTCCCGAAGTTGCCTTAAGAAGCTGCAGATAGGAATAGATGTTTCCTATTGGGAAAGCATTTGACCACACTTTCAGAGTTATTTTATTAACACCTTGGGTGACATTCAGATCTGGGCATATTGGTGTTTGTGAAAGTATCTGTGAGTACATAGGCTGGATAGTATTATTCATCCCTTCATCAAGTCTGTATACTTTACTTTTACAGCCCAAAATAATCATGGAAACAAATAAAACCACATCTGAGGGTAATATCTGAAAGACCTTTGGGTACATTCTATAAATAATGCAAAAACTTCATGGCCTTTTTACACCTAGTAGTTTTTGTCTTAACAGTGAAAAAAAAAGGAGGCTACACATATATTGTTCTGTTCCGTAAGTCTGTACCAAATAGTGGTCACATGAGTTTTGTGCGACACACAGACAGTATTTTGTCAGCTATATAGAGTTAGTCTTACATAAATAAAAACATGGGAGATCAGAGGACAGCATCTACTCATATCTAGTCAGATTCTTTTATGATTCTCTGCATGTTCATTTATAATATTCTATAGGAGACAATTAGAGAAAACTAAAGTTTTTGAAACAAAACACATGTGAAGAAGGTCTTTAGTCAAAAGTCAAAGCCAAAAAAGACTAGTTTATGGGACAGAAATTCCAAATAAACCTTCTTCAATGAGAACACAAGGGTGAAAGGAAAATTAGTATCTCTGAGACAAGGAAAGGGGATCTTGCACATCAGGAGGTGCAAAGGAAGGTTTGAAATGAAAGTCCAAGATTTTTTTAACATCCAAAGGCAACAATTGCAGGAGGTAATCAAGGACAAGAAATGCTTATGCTTCTTAAAGTACTTAAGTTGTAATAGAGGTAGTTACCAAAAATATATCAGCTACATGAGGCAAACCTGATTCATTTAGACACCCTAGTACCTGATTGCATTAGGCAAAATACAAATTCTATGAAAGCTCCAGAAAGACTAGAAGTATTAAAATTTAAAAGGTGCTAGCAAGTATCTTATATGCGATGTATCTGTGGGCGTGGACTAGCTTTTTCGTTCTCCTTTTCTCTCTTCACCCTGACAAACATTAAAGACAGCCGGTTTAACTACGAGTTTTAGGAGGGCTGAGTTTCCTGTCAATTAGTTATTCAGGGTGCGGTGTAGGAAGACAACCTACTGGCAACAGATATTTATGGAAATTTGCTGAACTTCAAAAGGATGAACTTTTCTGACAAAAAAATGCCCCCAAATCCTTTCCTTTCTGATCCTCACCTGCTGCTTCTTATAATAGGTACATTCCTGATTAACACAAGGTTGGGCAGGATGGTCAGAAGAGCTTTTGTGCAATAAAACATGTTTATCGCTCCTGTAGATCACTGTGTCATCCCAAATCCCATGTTGAATTCCAGGGAGAAGGAGCAAATGGCACCCTTTGCATAAGGGAAATATGATCTGCTGCTTCGCTCTTTTTTCTCAAGGCTAAATTCATTACCTTTCAAAACTGAGATTGTTCACCAAATTCAGCCAGTTATCTGTAAAATTCTCTGTGTATTCCAAACTGGAGTAGCTCCCAGACCTGAAAGCCGAATTGTGCCATCCAAACCAGAGAGTGAGAACTGCAGGTGAGGTTGACGCATGCTTATCATGTGGAAACAAAAGGCAGTAAAGAGGGGTTAAAAGAAAAAAAAAGTGCACTGAGTGCATTTTTGCAATTTGGTACCTGCTGCAGAACCATGAGCAGTGCAAACCTTGAAGTGCATCAAACCATTAGCAGTTTAATTTACTTATGCTCTAATAACCACAGAAATGAGCTATTATTTTTAATGAGTACAAGTATTACCTGAATTGCCCAGAAATAGAAATGATACTTGCCTACCTCAAGTTTATCTCTGTTTCAGACATTTTGCTTGGAAACAATTTCTCTTATGAGCACTTAATCCTTTTAGTCCAACTACCAACTGGTTAGACTACATAAAGCAAAGACTACTCAAGAAATAGCTATTAAAATGATGCCTTCTGGATTCCCAACATTTTGTGTATAATGAAGACCAGTCTCACTTCTCAAGGGTATACACTGCCCATGGGATATAAATGATTTTGACTTCATTTTTAACTCCTTGAGTCAAGGGTATCCGTTAGTGTTAGCAGGTTTTCTATATTTAATTCAAGAGACTTTCACAATGCCTATTTTGAATCTTAAGCCTCAAACTCTGCCTGAAGACTATAGCAGTAGAAAGGGTAAATCTGGAAGAAAAAAGAATGCACCCCCACAGAGGGGTGCTCACATTAGCAGAAGAATAGGGGAAGGAAACAAGAGGAAGTAGAAGCTGGGGCAGCACAGCTAGAAGGTGTCTGTACCCTACATCCCTTGTAGGAACTTATGAAATGCTCAGTGTTTCTTTCTCTGCTTGCAGAGCATGGACAAACTAGTATGAAACCATATCCTGTGGGAAATGTAGACAGCAGGAATTTCTACACTTTAGCCCCACCATTGCAATAGAGTCATGCTAGATGTTTTCCAAGCTCTTCACTGACTTTGAATAGTGAATTTGACTAGAATCTGGGTGGGTAATTCTTGTTAACTTAATTTGCAGATCTTTTGGTAAACTTTCCGTGCTCCTACTAGTATTTATTTTAGGCAAATCAGGACTTTCCAAGGCCAGCAATGTCATTCTGATTAGGAAATGGTGACAGCTCCTCATAGAGAAGTTTGTGGCTTTCAGTGGATTTCCCAAGATCTGCAAAGCTAAAAAATCCATCCAGACTGTAAACAAGGTGTTATTAATAATTCCTAGGAATCTATGGGAATTTTTTTATCCCTCTGCATTTGTATAAATTTATTAGGGGCAGGAAAAGAACACTGATGCTTTAAATCATTTGAGAAGACTGTTCAGGTTCATAAATCAACATCTGTGCATTTAAACAGTTTCTTCCACTCCTAAGTTTTACCTTCTGTGTTTTGCTTAGTCCTATCTGCCTGGAATCTTGAGAAATTGTAGTGAAACTCAGCGTTCAGTAATGGGGAATCCAGCTAGAGATACATAAGTGCAGTCTAATTTTTAAAAAGTTAAAAGAGTCCCCCCTTATATTCAGTATACCAAATCAGAGATGAAGTAAGAAGTAATCTTGCTCTATATACGGCTTTTTACCTCCTAGGAGAAATATAATCCAACTACAAATGCTCTTAATTTTTTTCCATGGTTCTTGGCTGCTCCTGTACATGATAACTTTTTGACACCACAATTTCTAGAAACATAATTAGCTTCTGGTAGTGTGTCTACCATGGCTTATTTAAACAAGGTGGGGAGGGGGAGAAATTGAAAAGTTAAGATTTTGTTAATTTTTGTCCAGAATGACATATAAGCATGTTGCCGAAGTGAGTTATTTGTAAGAAACTGAAGGTCTAAAACTAAAACATACAATTTCTGCTGAAAAACTGTAATGTTGGGGGCAAAAATATTGACAATGTGCTTCATGCTCTGAAGCATGAAGGCCAGGCTTGCTGTAACTGTGCTTGTCTTCACTGTCTTCACTAACCACAAAGGCATGGCTCAGTTCACTGTTTAAAGGAGAGAGGATGGAGCACTCAATATTTAGCTCCTATGAGTTTCCATATAATTAGTTCCAGGATCTATTTTCATCCATTTCCTTTTCCAAAGACCTCAGATTATTTTGTAGGTTAAAACAAAAGGAAAAAAATACCAACCAACCATTTTTCTGACCAGCTGTATTAAAGAACTATGAATACCTCAGGTGGTATATGACCAATTCTTTTCTTCCATGTTGCTGTTCTATTAACCCATGATGTTTGGTTCCTTAATTATGTAGAAATCAACCCTCTAACTCCTGGCTGTTTTTCACTACAGGTGAGAAATGTCTGCCTGATCTTCCATACGATGCCGCCACCAACTATGAGAAGGAGAATGAAATTATGCAGACACACGTTATAGACCAGGCCATTAATAATGCCATCAGTTACCTGGGGGCAGAGTCCTTGCGTCCCCTTGTCCAGACACCACCAGGTAGTTCTGAAATGGTGCCCGTTATCAGCCCCATGTATCAGCTCCACAAACCTCTCGGGGACAATCAGGCTCGCTCCAACCATACATCTCAGGACAGTGCAGTGGAAAACTTGTTGCTGCTTTCCAAAGCCAAATCTGTCTCCTCTGAACGAGATGTCTCTCCCAGCAACAGCTGCCAAGACTCAACAGATACAGAGAGCAATAATGAGGAACGTAGTGGTTTAATCTACCTGACAAACCACATAGGCCCCCATGCAAGAAATGGCATCTCTATAAAAGAAGAAAACAGGCAATATGATGTCTTGAGGGCAGGTACTGACAATTCCCAGGATGCTTTCAAAGTGATCAGCAGCAATGGGGAGCAAGTGAAAGTTTACAAGTGTGAACACTGTCGGGTCCTTTTCTTGGATCACGTGATGTATACGATCCATATGGGCTGCCATGGGTTCCGTGATCCTTTTGAATGCAACATGTGTGGCTACCATAGCCAGGACAGGTACGAATTCTCTTCCCACATAACTCGAGGGGAGCACCGTTTCCACATGAGTTAAAATTCCTCTGGCACAGATCTAGCCTCAACAGCTGCGTTACCGGAGCTGCACAAGCCACGACAGCAACAAAGCACAAGTCAGCTGGACTGTAAAAGTGACAAAAGAATCAGAAGTTCAGCTATCTTCTCCCACAAGAAAAGTTTTCCTTTTGGTATCATGCATTGCATCTCAGTTTTCTAAAATGAGTACTAAAGTTTTTACTGGAAATGTTTGATCACCAAAAACCTTTATTAATTTAAGTAGGAGCTTTTGTAGTCAAATAGCTGAAAGCCCTTCCCTTAACTGATGCTCCTTGCAAACCTCCCTTGCCAAAAGTGTTAACCATGTGCAGGATGCACTATGCCAACAAGGACACAATGGGCAGGAGTGGCCAAGCTTTCTCACTTAACACCCTGAGCATAGGTCTCTTACACCAGATGTATGGTTTTTTTTTACTTCCTGGTATTATTTGACTCTTTTGGGAAGATTAAACTCAACTAAAGATGGAGGTGCCCACCTCAGATGACTTCACAGACAGCTGAGGTGGGATGAGATCCTCCAGCCAGAGGGTTCTGAGTTGCTTTGGTGGTAACTGTAGAATGTTTCCACCTGCCTTGTTTGTGTCACTGGGCAGGCAAGCAGGTATGTGAAAGATAGAAGGAACGCCCTTGTAATATACTCTGTGAAGTATGAACTACATTTAATGTATAGAAAAAGGGTATTGTTGGCTCTTCTTTGAATAAATGTTTTCTCTCCCTACCCAATAAAACCCCACTTTTCATTACAGCAGCCCCTCTTCTCTCTGCATAAACAAGTTACAATGTATTTAATTGTTCTTTCTTTTTTAAGTTTTAGTTATTTAGAAAAATATGATGTACAGTTGAGAAAAGCACTAGCTAGAAATATGTGTGGGGAAAGTCTCCTTACACACATTTTTCATCTTTTTAAAATGCCTGAAAAATACCCAAATGTCCCTCTCTTACATATAAAAAAGAACCCATTTTGCTTGCACAGATGTCCTCTTGTAGATTCTGTGGCCCTACTCCTAAGTGTTGCACTTAATTATTTTTAAAGCACTGACCTGAATTAAATCAGACAGTCAAAATTTGTAGCCTTCTCCTTTCTTCCTGGCACTTGCTGCTTAATGAAGGACCAAGCCCCACAAAGGTGCTGAGAACCCTGGCTTCCTATTCAACAAATCATTTCACCATGTGCTTTAAGTTACTTTTACCTCAGTGGAACTAATCTTAAGGTTAAATAAAAAAGTGTTTTGCTGAATGGAGACCAGAGACTGCAGCACTTGCAGAGTGTAGTCAAGTCCACCACTCCGTGGTGGGTTCTGCTACAGACACTGTAACTTCAGTTAGAATAAAAACTTCTAACTCTAAGAACACAAGATTTAACCCCAAGCACAGCTGATATAAAAAATACCTTTTTAAAAGGCTTTTACTTAACTTCCTCTTCCAAATAGTTCATTCCTTTCCCTGAGCACCCTCATACTTTAAGACTGGACGAAAAAGAAATTTTTGCAGCTGCCTAAAAATCTGTCATTGGTGCTGCAATACTTTCTGAGCAACATGCATAAAAATAACCCATTTTATTAACTTAATCTACAATACTTCCACTCTGCATAATAAATGGATATCTGCAATAAACACAACCGTATAACCAAAAAAGACCAGCAGTCTTGTCATACAGGTACATGTTCTGTGTTCACAAGTGCATGCAAACACCTATATTTATTATAAAAGAAAGATTTGTTGGAACCATGAATTCTTGTACTCCAGCCAATTTGGCCTGATACATGTAGCTATATTTGACATACATTTCCTACATATACAAACTATTACAGGCACACAGAGCTCCTTCTTCTGCTTTCACTTTTGCAGGTGTAAGTCAGGGGCAACAACACTGAAATTACAGGAAAGATACTTATGAAATAATGAATTACAAATATGTGCTTTTACAGTCTTATGTCTCAGCTTCTCATGCCAACTAAGACATTTACCTCAAATGGCACATGGGCACAGAAGTGTTTTTTACACTGAAAAGTGCATGTGTGCATGCCTATTTCATAGCTTTGTCACCAGATGTGAGACTCTGTGTATGAACATCTGTAGACTGATGCACGTACCCACAACGATGGAAGCAAATTACTAGTACATTAGGCAGGCTGGTACATGCAGGATGACCAATGAACCCCCCCAAAAAAGTAGTGTAAACTACAGGCCCAAAGGTTGTCCCCTCTAGTTCTATATTATAACTCAGTTGCCTTACTTGACGTTATTGCTTGTTTCCTTCCAGCCTGAGACACTGTGCAGGGGGTGGGCATAGGGAACTGTGCCCCAGCTATGGTTTTATCATCAATGCCTGCTACACATTCAGCTTCAAGGCAGATTGTACCTGGCAAGGAGATATTACCAAATATTTTATATAGGAATGACCTGAAGAGGACCTTCAAGGCGGGATCTTGCAGTGATGAGTCCCCTTTATTTTATTTTATTTTTAATGAAGTTGAAATGGGTTCATTTTTTCATAGCTGGTAGGGATACAGTCAGCTGTTCTTACCCCTCTCCACTTTTAGATTGATACCAACCAACAAGAGACCAAGTAATTTCCCAGTCCTGCGGCAATGTCCCATCTGAAGCCAGATGCTGGCTGTACAGAAATATTCCACTTTTATTACTCTTACACCTCTTTTCTACTGTTCTTAGATTTAGGACATGGTATACCCCACGCCATAATATTTGTAACCCTTCATTTTAAGACAACCAAGCTATAAAGGGGAGGGGACAGGAGATTACTCAGGTGGTTTTGTTTCTTTGCTTTTACGAAAAACCAACACAAATAAAGCCACATTCATTAACCGTGTAAGCAAGCATAGCTCCAGTGGAGTTTCAGGCTGCCTTGAACTTAGCTGTTAACTGTGATTTCTGATCACTGGGTAGGTTCACTGCCTTCACAACATCTCTGTGCACACACACACACATGCAGGGGCTTCTGTGTCACTTTTCTTGTTGACACGCACATGCCCTATCTGTGGTTTTGTGTATCATCATTAATATTTTATATACATATGTACATGTATATATATCTAAAATGGTTCATATGACATGATAATGCACTGTCAATCACAGTGGGTTTGCTTTCTGTGTCTGGAGTTTTCTTATTTATGCTATAACAGAATATGTTGATGTTGTATATTAAACAGTACAGTAGTATAAGTAAGTATATTAAGACACAATGTATCAGAGGGCATAGTCTAAAGGCAGGAGCAAACAGCATTCGCTGTTCATGAAGGGGCATTTATAGTTTTGCCTTTTTTATTGTTTTTGGGGGTGGTTTGTTTTTCTGTTTTGCACAAAATCATCTTCAATTTCTTTAGAAACAAGTGTTTCAACAATTTTATTTATGACCATATGTAAGGCATGAAAATAGATGTTTTGTGTGTGTGTACATCGAAACAAACTGTGCCCTCAGAAAAAATAGTTTAGTGTAATCTCCCTTTTTTGCTTTTTTTTTTTGCTATGGTGCAATACCCTGATATGATTTAGCTGAACCCTTAAATGAGTAAACATGGTGAATGGCTTTAAGTTTATCTCTGTTTTGAAAAAGTAAAAAGTACCTGCTTCCCAGCCCTTCCCCAGACACTGCCTTTTCTAATAGAAAAGTTGTATTCACACATTTCTCTTTTGTTTTTTTGCTGTGATTTTATATTGTAACTTCATTTTCCTTGGGAGCATTGTATTAAAAAAAAAGAAAAAGAAAAGAGCAAATTTCATAAAATTTGGAAATGTTATTAAACTATGTCTGCAAAGTGAGGTGTATCTTTTAAGACAAGAGAACATGGTGAAAAACCCAAATGCCAGAACATTTTGTCACTCTCTTAGTGAGTGAAGAGGTTGTTTAGTACAGCCAGAGGCCCCGTGTGAGTGTCTGGGTTGGTGACTGTGTGTTTGGGGGCAATGTATGGTGAGATACCCCATGGGCAGTCAGAGAGCACTGAGTACCATGCACGGCCTCAGCCTCCACTGCCATGCCTATAGCACACATCATGGTGAGCTCATCCTCACAGCCTATCATCTGTGGCCATTAAAAGTCACTCTGCGTCAGCTGCCCTGCACTCACCAGCTATGTGAAGTGGCCTTGCTAAGCTAGCTCCAGCTGAAGACCAAGTCCTACCAAATCCAATGCCTTATGGCTACAAAGATGATCAGGGGGCTGGAGCACCTCTCCTGTGAAGACAGGCTGAGAGAGCTGGGCTTGTTCAGCCTGGAGAAGAGAAGGCTTCAGGGAGACCTTAGAACATTGTCCAGTGTCTTAAGGGGGCCTACAAGAAATCTGGAGAGGGACTTTTTATGAGGATATGTAGAGACAGGACAAGGGGCAATGGCTTTAATCTGAAAGAGTGGATTTAGATTAGATATTAGGAAGAAATTCTGTACTGTGAGAGTGGTGAGGCACTGAAAACAGGTTTCCCAGAGAAGCTGCGGTTGCCCCATCCCTGGAAATGTTCAAGGCCAGGTTGGATGGGGCTTGGAGCAACCTGGTCTACTGTGAGGCATCCTTGCCCATGGCGAGGGGGTGGAACTGGGTGATCCTTTTCAGCCCAAACCATTCTACTATTCTGTGATTCTGTATTGGCTGCTCCTACCCACCACATCTTTGGCCACAAAACACACACAGCTCCTGCAGGCAGCTGACTTTGAGGAGGTTGCTTCCTTTCCAGCCCTCTCGTCTTACCCTTCCCTCTCACCAGCCAGCCAAAGTCATTACAGAACACAATTACTTCTGCATGTAGAGTCATGGTAATTCAAAATAAAACACTGAGAAATTATTTCTACTATTTGCCATAACAAAGGTGATTTCTCTGCAGGCGTCCCTGTTTCCTTCAGATTCCAGCACAGTAAATTTCACATCACATATTTAATGCAAAAAAGAATCACTCTTTTGCATAGAAAAAGCACCATTTACAAAGTCTTAGAAATATTTGCATTTGTAAAACTCTATTATTATGAACAAAATGAGATTTAAAAAAACAAACAGGCCTCTAATGGTATTGCAATCAACACTTTTAGAGGTTGCCAAAGCCTAAATTTTCTTTACCTTACCGTGATGAAGATTCATCAAAAACTATCACTACTTTTCCATAAGAAAGAACTTTAAAAAATCCTAATTTTTTTTGTTCATCATAGCTGGTTCTCGGTTCTCAGTAAATGAAATGAAATACAAATTCCTGTTGCGGGTGGATTCTTCTGCAAAGTAAATATGGTCTCTTAAATAATTAATAATAGTAGTAATAATTAAAATCAGCATCATCATCACAAAAATAAACCAAATGTAATAGTCTTAATCGATGTTATTAAGTCCTTGAACTAAAGTAGAGACATCCACAGATTCAAATGCAAGTTTGTGTACCTAAAAATCTATTCTGGTTATCTATCTATTAAGTTTCAAAGACTTTCTTAAAATCATGTTTATATATTTTTCCTACTGCAATAGCTTGATTAAATGACATCAGAAATGGTGGTAGGCAATGAGATACAAATTGTTATATAGACACAAACATACAACTAGCAGGGATGAGTGTTTTCAGCCTCAAGTCCCCAGACAGACTTCCCAGACCATACATGAGCATCTAAACACCACAATAGCATTAACATGTGCTCAGCAGCTGCTTTGTAGTCAGCCACTGAAATCAAGAAATGCACTAAAACACACAAGATTCTTTTAGTAGATATCAAAATGAGAACTTGGAGCCAGACCTGGAGCACACAGACCTGATAAAGTCACAGTTTCCCTTTTTCTGGGAGCGGGGGGAGATCACTCAACATCTTATTTGGGGAAAAGGGGTTGGTTACAAATGCTCCTGACTGCCAGTACACCAGGGTATTGCCCTGGTAATGTCAGCTTGGGAGATGGTTGAAAATAAAGGAGAAGCTTTCACTGGAAGGTTCCCGTTCCAGCAGCAGGAGCGATGCTTTGAAAGCCGTCAGTGTTGTAACTGGAAAACCAAAACGTTTGATTTCTGTAAAAGCTGTTCCTGCCTGTCCTGTGGTCCGAGCTCCAGGGCAATCCTTCCCTGCTGCTGGCCAGCTAGGCTGCGTCCACCACCAGGAAACACTGCCAGCTTCTTCTCTGGAAGGAAAATGCTGCATGAGAACAAACTCTGGTCCAAAGACAAAACCCCTCAGACCTGGCCTGAGGAAGGTGGCAGAATCCTTTGTCTCGGCAGGAGTTCCATTATCTCAGTTTCTCAACTTCAATTTTTGATGCATCTTTTCTCTGGCTACTCAGACTTTGAATTTTCAGGGCTGCTGCACACGCGGCGCTCAGCAAAGCCACTGTCAGCTGCGGACACGCAGCGCTTCTGAAACCCTGTCGCAACTGCCACATGATGGGGTCTCAGGAAACAGGAGGGACAAGAATTTGTGAGTTTCACTGAAAATAGGGTAGTCAAGAGTGAGAAATCCAAAGCCAGGCTTCGGACAGCAGGAGGTCTGCTTTTGTAAATGGAAAAAAGATGCAGCGAGCACGGCTGAATCCCAGCCCTTACTGAATGAACAGATCCATGTTAACTGCAGAGGGACTTCTGCTGCATTTAGCACTAAAACATTTTATTCCTATATATTTTTTTCACATAAGGTAAGGTCTGGCTGCTTCAAAGCCCATCCCAGGACACGGAACAATTCCCAGTTTTATCTATCCTGACCACACATAGGAACCATGTGAGTGATAGAGGGCAGCTGCTGCTGTTGCTGCTGCTGGTGGCGGCTG
The DNA here is from genome assembly GCA_009867235.2 of Psittacus erithacus. Taxonomy (NCBI): domain Eukaryota; kingdom Metazoa; phylum Chordata; class Aves; order Psittaciformes; family Psittacidae; genus Psittacus; species Psittacus erithacus. The sequence goes on along the minus strand of WYDI02163701.1, from coordinate 92,267 downwards.
CAAATCACACAAACCAACGCCTTCCTGTCCCTTGGGAGAGAAGTGAAGGTTCTGGTTTGTAAGCAGTTAGAAAAGAAGAAAAAAAAAGAAAGCAAGCAGAAAAACCCATCAACACCTTGCAGCAGACAGTGAGCCCGGGCTGGCGGGGTGAGGAAGTTAATCAGCCCCAAGCAGGCTGTTCGGGATGAGGCCAAACAGATGGCTCGTCTCTGAAACGGCAAAACGGGAAGCAGATGTGGCCACCGCTTCTCCCCATGCATAACTGGGAACCAGCCGGCTGGTGAGGAAATTTGCATAACAAGGATAATTTGGTATCAAAACTGTCCCTAGAAGTGATCTGGATGGATCCGGGCACAGTTGACAGTTTTCACTTCTTGTTTCCCACTCAGTGTTCGACCAGATTAAACTTGAATTCTGAACCTCCTGTTTGCCTGAGGTGGCTCCCAGACCTTGTAGGGAAACCTGCACTGCAGGTCTCTGTTGGAGCTTTCAGGGCCATAACCCCTGATCTCTGTTCAGCCAGTTGAAATTGTAGGGACTAATTTCAGCAGGCTCTGATTTTCAGTTTAAGGCCATGAACTTTATGTCACCCTGTGAACAAGCAGCAAAACCAAACCTGAGCTAACAGGTATCTGCATGCCACTGAAAAGCACGGAGCCTGGATACAGCCACAAGGCTGTAACCTGCAGCTAAAAAAAGCTTGTTACAAAGGCTAATGCCCTTTGTAAGCTCCTTACTACCACGAGCAGAGCCAAGAGCCCCAGAGGAGCCCAGCACCAAACCCCGCTGCCACGGGGGAGTGAGACTGGGGAGATCTGGCTGTAAAACCTCTCCAGCCTGTTAAGAGCCTTTGCACCCACCGACACTGCACTAAAAACCTTTACCAAAACCCTAGGAAAACAGCGTGAATACTGAGGGGTCAGTTTAACACGTGGGTACGATGTGCTACAAGTAAAGGAGGGGTTTCTTTTTTCTGCTTCTCCCTATTTTGTTTCAAAGGACGTAGTAATGTCTATTTGATTACAGCGCTTACTGTATAGAGCTCCTGTTACACTGACAAGGACTAAATATACTTCAGCCTTAATACATCATTTAATTGATAATAATGTCGTTTAATTGAGAATAATGTCATTTACATTTAATTTATTTAAAACAGAGATCCCAATTGCTCTTAACATTAAGGGGGGTTCAAGTCTGGGTTCAGAGACTCGGGTCCTCTTTCACTGATAGCTCTAGTGCACAAAAAAGTACCTTCGTCATCCCAGGGAGATTCCTGCATGTAGCCATGGGACTGAATACAGGCTCATTCTGTATCGTGTTGGGAATAAAGAAGGAGTAAATGCTGGCTGAAAACATATTTGCAGGCACCAACAGAAGCACTGTTACATGAATTTGTTTCTTTTTCAGCACAGCACATACCCCACCTCAGAAGCCCTACTCTGAAACATTCACAAACTCTTTATTTTTGCATTGCATCCAGTCACTCAGTTCTAGACTAACACTATATATAGTATTATATTTGCATAGTCTACCAAATGCACATGGGAAATGCACTTAACACATGCATGTATGTAGGGGTTTTTTGGACTCATTAAATATTAGTACAAATTAGAATGATTACTTCTGCTTTGGAAACATCTGTCTCACTATCCCTTTGTACATGTAAGCTGGCTGAGACACAAACCACTTTTATAAAGGTCAACGCTGATACCATGATAGTACCTGGCAGGAGGATTCCTACTGCAGTAGCCAGGGTAAACCTGAACAAGTAGAACAAGTCAAGCGGCTGAAGGACAGGCAGTACTGACAGGCCCTCAGTTCACACATGTACAGCGTGCTGCTGCTGCTCCCCAAGCCACAACCGCACTGCATTTAACTGACCTTTAAACAGAGATTGGATCCTGATCACCAGAAAGTGTAGAAGTGCACAAGAAGAAAAGCTGGAGTTGTTTTAGGGAGATAATGAAATGCGTGTATTAATAGTCTCAGAGCTCTAAAATGAAGCATTTTCAGCAAAACTCCAAAGCCCAAACCAGGAGAAGGAGGCTGCAGGCATCTGCCTGAGTTTCATCGAATGGCTTTTGATGGTTGAATCATAATTTGGTCATTGAAGGTAGAGGCAAATGTACCAGAAGTGATAGGAAGACCAGAGGGAAATGAAGGATGGTAGAAGATTGGGTGGAAAAATTAACACATCGAGCTTAGCAGTGAAGAAATTGCTCTCTACCATAAGGGTTATTACTACAGCATTCAGAAAAGTCAAACCCAGGGCACTTCAGGGAAATAAAATGTTCTACCCTTCTTAATAGTTGCATGCCTTTTATCCTGCGGAAGAGTTGGCCTCTTCTCTCAATTACCCTTCAATCTAAAATCAATTTGTGAACTAAAACTACTTTTTGTTTGGATTTTAGCAACTTCTGCCACCACCAAATCCCCCACCACCAAAGCTGCATGGTGAGACAGCCAGTGCAGGTGTTCTCACCATACATTCATGCCTCCTTGTTTCTTCAACATCTGACAAAGTAGAGAATCACACACTGCAAATCCTCTTTAACAATTCATGTTGTCATTAATGTAAACAATAAAAATACCTCTTTTTCAATATCCCAATCTATGGAGTGTATCCACTTTTGTTTCAAATACAGGATCTGTGTAGCTGTGTTGGCTTGGGGGGGGTAAGATTACAATAAGTGGAAATGAAGCTGAACCAAAATGGAATATAATTTCATCCTATTACCTTTCAATTTATTCTATAGTTTCCAGAACCCAGGGCATAATTTCTGACAAGCTGGTGAGCAGCAGCACTGCTGTGAATCTATCACACCCTTCCCCCTGCCCTGAGGGGGAAATTCTAGCACAAAAAAAAGCCTGAATTCCTTACGCAAGATCGTACAAAGAGTCTTCACAAAATCTGGATTGGTGGCAACATCTTCGAACACTGGATTATTCTCCAGACACAGACCAGGCTTCTTCTTCAGCAGGTAGTATCAGGATTCCATGTTTGCAGACCCTTGCAATAACTCCTAAAAGCTGCAAAAAGGCCACAGGTCTAAGGATTTGGGCTTTAGCTTACATTAAAGTGTAATATACACTATATGTATATATACTATATGTGTGACTAATTCAAAATATTTAGTAGTTTATATATTTTTATCCAACAGTTGCAGTTTTCCTTCCACTTCTTTGTTACTGAAAACATCTCATGGTTTTTTCATGTCAGTATTTTGACCCATTGTACAAAGACCCATAAACCTTTCCATGATCAGCTGTTGAAGTTAGACAACATTTGCCTTGCAAACGGCTCTAAATGATGCACAGATTCTGGGAGAGGAGCCCCCTGTCTGGCACATGGCACTGCAGGCCTCAGTTTTCCTGCGGAGACCTAATGAGCTGCTCAAACCACAGCTTCACGGTACCCAACTAGTTTAACAAATTGAGATGCTTTTCTATAGCCTTAACACCAAAAGGCAAAGCCACTCTATTTGCCCTTCCGACCATCTCAGGGAAAAGAAGACAAAAAAAGCCACAACAAACCAAACCCCCACAGGTCAGTGGCCACGTGAAAACATTATGCTCCAAAGAAAGAGCACCCGATGTTGGCCTTAGTGAGCAGGCTGATTTACAACAGAAAACAGAAGGCTCACTGGAAACTTTGCACAAGTACCAACGTGTGAAATAGAAACTTCAGATAAGCTGTGGAAAGAGGGTGGGATTTCCAGAAAATAGGGAAGAACTTGTTACACCCTCCTTGTCAAGTTTTGCAGGATCACTGCAGCTTCTCTGGAGAAACAGTATGTGCAGAGGGGGAAAGCAAAGAGCTATCCTTTTGGTTCTGCTTCTCCCATATAAACTGCTTGCCTAATTTCCTTTGCCATTAGAGAAATAATTTGACTCAAAGACCCTTCCGCTCCACATCTTACTGTGCTGCGTGCTTTTGCTACTCAGCCTTTGGCCACGTCCATAACTTTATATGATGGATATTATAGTTACAGCAATACCTTACTCTTAACAATATCTTGCATTAGCATTAAGCAAGACAAAATCTCTGGGGCAGTGAGAAGAGAGAGGATGGGGCCACAAAGCAGTGCTCAGCAGAGCCTCTCCAGAAGGAGTGCACGGATAGAGGGACAAATCCCTTCCCTGTTTCCCACCATTCCTGTCTTTCTCAGTGTTTTCTGAGGTCACCCTTGGAGCTTTTGCTCCAGAAAAGCAGAACAAATGCTCTGTCAGCAAGGTCTTGCTTTCTAAGTTCTCCCACCATGGCTGCCTCCTGACCATCTGCAGTTAGAGCCCTTCCTCAATGCATCTTCAGGCTGGGATGCGCCCTGCAGAAGCCCATCACCCCTGGAGCGCCCTCGGCCATCAGGCAACTCCCTCAGGGGCATTCATCTGCCTCAAGTCTTAACCAGACACCCCTCTTCCTCAGCAGGGATGTCATCAGCACCACAGCACACCTTGATGAGCTCACTGGTGTGTAGTTAGAAAGGAAACACCTGGAAGGACAGAACAAACACAGGGGTTTCGTGGCAGCAGAGAGGGGAAAGTAAATTTACACCATACAAAAAATGTTTGTGGGACAGCAAAATGCAAACGCATCGTTTCTTCAGAGCACGGCACTTTGCTCATCCTTGGCTCCTTTCAACTGAGCCTGCCTCTGCACCAGGGAAACACAGGAAGGAATGAAGGTAGGTGGAAAACAACCTGGCTTTTGCAGGTAGCTTTCTGAGAAGTTTCATTTCAGTGATAAGGGGGGGGGGGGGAAGGAATAGTACAAATGCCATGTATGAAAAGTGGGCCTGGAAACAGCTCCTGCAAATACACTTATTTCAGAGAAGGGGGTTTTGCTTTAAGACAGCCTCATATTAGTGTCAGTTTGTTTTTCAGGGAAAAAATAAAATAGGAATTTTAGATTGACTTGTGGAAGTCTCAAAAACCTTCATAACACGTTCCTAGAGCCCATGCTGTACCTCAGTCTGCTTTACACACAAAAATGAAGTACAGGAACCAAGACCGCGCCCCTCTCCATTCAACAGGCAGGACAGCTGTGTTTCACAGCATCATCCCAGAGCCCTCCAGTGGTAACCCCTAGCAAGGCTTCAGTAGCAGCATGTTCAGACCCATAGGGCAGAGAACAAGAGAGAGATCAGGCGCCATTTCCCCTCTCTTTCCTCAGACTTTAAAGAAATGCTCGCTAGGAAAAAGGGAATTCCAGCGGCATACAGCTTTCTCCCCAGCCATCCATTCTGCCCCTCTGGCCTGTCGGCACTACAGCGCTGCAGACTGAATCCAGTCCAGTAGCTTGCTGTTCAACAACAGGCATGGCTGAAACAAGCTGCCCGACTCGAAGAGCAAACGCTTCCTGTTGTTGGCAGAAAGTGAGACTTCACGCTGTTCTCCCTTGCTTCCTTTAAAAACAGTGCCAGGAATTGATGTAAATTGGCTGCAAAGCATCTGACCCGCAAAGCAGGGAAGTGAGAAACTGAGGACTCAGGGAGATAGAGCAATGTGAGCCACCTACATCTAAATATATGTGGGGTTTTACAGTATGTAATCAGTGATCACGGACGGCACCAGCGATATCCGCTTGAAATATGCACCTCAAGGGGCTGTTCAGCAGCTCCAGAGAATTCTTCCTTTGGAGAAATCAGTCCAGTGGTTCCTTCAGTCACAAAAACTATCTCCAGCACTGACCACAGATGGGTGTGCCTCACGCTGCCTGCACAGCTCAGCCAAATGTGAGCAGAGGCATCACCCATAAGGTTAATGATTACCCAGCATGCAGGAGACGTCTTCTGGGACTTCTGTCAGGGGAAGGGCCCCGCACTGCACAGCTGGGATAAGAGTGGTCCCACCAGATGTTTAACCCTACTACAACAGCACTAATGACTTTAACAAAGACAGCAACAAATGGCGCTTGCTATCAACCAAAATTCAAATGAACTGAGACTGTTGAATGAATTGGACTCATACCTGCTGTGTATCCGCATTTCAAAGCATTTTCAGGTTCTTCAGCCTGGGAGACTGCTCATATCTGCTTGTTTAATCTGCTATTAAAATTCCTAAGATTGAGGATCAGTTTCAACACAAATGCACTGTATCAGGATTTTCACCTCTTTTCCCAACCCCAGTGCAATAGCACAGCCTGAGACACAAGGCGAAATTCATCTTTCAAAATCCTGCCTTTGTCAAATAGGGACATCTAGAGATGCCAGGCTGGTTTTCACTGCTCCCTCCTAAACAATCTTCTTCTACCCAACGAATCAACAATAACCCTTAATGAAATGGCAGTAACAGGTTGCTAATACTGCATGATTCTAAGTGACAAAACAGGGAAAACTTTTGACTACCCTTGGGCTTTCCGTAAGAAACTGGGAGGACTTCTTTGGGAAAAGATCCCCACCTGGTGGCAGGCCATAAAAAAGAGCATGCCAACCCAGCTCCCGAGGTGCTGCTCTCGTTTGAACTAACTGACGTTACTAGAAACGCAGCGCATTTGTTGTGGATGATTATTTTCCCCATAAACTTTTAAACCTTACATAGGACGCACCGAGCAGGGCACCTTTTAGTCTTACTAACAGTGCCCTAAATACATGTCTAGCAAAAGCGTTTGAGCTCCTCAGGCTCACGTATCCCATCTCACGCTTAGGACGACACTGCTGTAGGAAAGACATTCCCAGCCTGTGAATGAGAAGCAGCAGGACCATTGCACCTCTTTCTACAGGCAGATGCATCCAAGACATCCGGTGTGACCTACAGACAATGGCTCCATCCTTCTACAGTGATACAAGTAAGGTGGTACTTTTCCACTGCTGCAAGGGTAATGACTCTTACATGATAATATTTTTTATGGGGATTATGTTATACAGATAAAAGGTAACACTCCCTTGTATAAATTATGCCTACTCTGGGGTCACTAGAGGGGGGGGTTGTACAATTGGGACTATTTGGGGGTTGTACTGCCATAACTACTTTTAAAAGCACATGAGAAACAGTTTACATGAATGTAAGTACCAAAGAGCAGTCCCCAGCATGCTCAGGTTCGTCCCTTCTGAGACATTTACACACAGAGCATTAGTGTGTATTTTTAGCAGAGGACAGCACACATTGGTGAAAATCTGATCTTGAGTTGTTCTGCATTTCTCTGGTGCAAAACTTCTGGGTTTGGAACGATACCACAATGTTTTAATTATCACATTTAGTTTCTTGCAGTCAGCTGTAAGGCTCACTGTCATGTCAGGTGACAGGGTGGAACTTCTTAAATATCATTAAAATCACTGAAAAAAGAATTACCAGGGGTGTTAGAAAATAACAGATTAATCACAGAACCTGGGAACAAATTATCTATTACCTCCTCCCATGTCACTACAGGTGCATTTTCTACCTCTTCCTCCTCCCCAGTTGCAGCCCACAGTTTCTGTGACACTCATGAAAGCAGAGTTTTTGTTTGTCCTGGTATTATGCCATCACTGCTAAACGATGCAGTTATACAACATTAAACCACCAACAGACATTAAAAAACTCATCAGCATTGCCAGAATCACTTCGACATTCACTTGTTTATTTGCATCTTTACTGTAATAATTTCCCCACCGCACCTTTCCATTTCCTTTGTTGATTCTTTGTGAATTTCCCTCTCTTTTCCTAGGGATAGCTGGCACCAGAGCAGCTTCCAGAGCTCATGTCCTTGCTGAAAAAGATACTCTAAGACAAATCAGGAGTCTCTCTAATTGTTCTTACTTGGCTATACTCCACACTGTAACAGGTCTATATCCATTCTGTAGCACAAACAACTGGTATGCAAGAAATACGATATATCAAGAGCATTCAAGCTCCCTGTGTCAATATCTCACACCTTTTCTTATTTCTTTTCAGATTTGGGGAAAAATAAATCATAGGTGAAATACAATGAAGGCCAAATTCTCCTCCTTCAGAATACTGAATTAAGCATATGAGCACAAGCTATTTTGTGACAACACTTGTAAGAAATTTCACTGGTTACACCAGATCTGCAAGGGTAAGCAGTCACTAATTTTAACTGGCACAAAAAGAAATCATTTATTTGGAAAGGAGAAAACAGACTCGTAGGTCTTTACTACCATTGAGTAATATTTCTAACTGGTGATGCCTGTTAAACAAAATGATTCGGTGCAACAGGTTTGGGTGGAAGGACCATCCCAACAGATGGAGACACCCTCTCATCCAGCTGCAAGTAAAAAGCTGTCACAAGACAGTTTTACTAATATCAGTAAATAAAAATTAATAAATCATATAGAATCATAGAATCGTTATGGTTGGAAAGGGCCTTAAGATCATCTAGTTCCAATCCCCCTGCCATGGGTGGGGACACCTCACACTAAACTATGTTGCCCAAAGCTCAGTCCAACCTGGCCTTGAACACTGCCAGGGATGAAGCATTCGCCACTTCTTTTGGCAACCTGTTCCAGGGCCTCGCCACCCTCACAGCTACTCTAAATCTAAAAGCAGAAGCCTATGCAACTTCATCTCTCATGGATGTAATAGAGTGAACCTTGCCATTGAATTCTGTTGAATCACACATTTATAAATTTCTATTACATTACTTATATTAATGTCTTTGACAGTGATTCTTTTAGCAATCCAAAACACTCCGTTTCATGACACCTTCTTACAAAGCTCTCCCAAGCCTGACTTTCCCTTTACATTTCAAAGGAAGGCGCACTCCTGGGTTTGAAGACAAGCACAAGCACTGTTTGTATTGCCAGAGTTCAAAGCACCTTCTAAGTCATAGTAAAAGAAAGGGCTCACCAAGACCAATCCCTCGCTGCCACCAAAAAAATCATTTGAACAAAAAAAGTGGGGTTTTGTTTGTTTGGTGGTGGTTTTATTCCAGTGATATATTGGCTTGGGAGGAACTTCATCATTCCTATTAGAAACACAGAAATAGCCTTATTTCAGTAGGACAATTTTAACAATGCTCTTGGAGGTCAGTCTGGTTTTTATCCACTCGCTGTTAGGAGATGATGATCATTGCTGCTTCATCAGCTTTCTACCTAGCTTTGTGACGCACCTTTATACAAATGAAAACTCATCTGAGGATTTCAGACTGCTTTGGGACAATTTAGCTAACTCGAATACGAGATGCACTGAGAAAACGAAGAGTCTGAATTGCCTTGATTATTAATAAGACCTCTCTTTTCCAGGACTGCAATTATTTACCTTTATTTAAGAGAAACTGAGATTGTGCACCAAATGTTGCTGAACCACAAAACCAGAGGAGAGTCCTGCATTTGTTCTTGCAAAGTTCAGCCAGCCAAAAAGAATAAATAATGAAGGACGTAGGTTTCTGCATACACTAAACAGATCCATTAAAGTGGATTTATCTGCACCATTTCCCTTAAATTACAATCACGCCCTATGTCTGTGCAATTTTCGGTATTTGTGAAATTATGTTCCCGGCAATCTAATCTCCTGTTTGGTGGCACTGTTACAGCGGGTTATGAAATACGTGTGGGGCTAATATTGGAAGTCCTGATGACTTGTGAGTCCTGCAGCAAAGCCTGAATATTGCTAGATGGCTGAAGAGACAGTCATATTACCTGCATCATTACCAAAAGAGAAAAAGCCTAAACTTTACCTGATGGTCCCTTTTGCTGTTTCAACGTGTTTTCTGAAACAAAAGCATGTTTATGTAACTCAAGAGAGTGCAAGTAATGAGTAACACAAGAATCCTGGAATGGTTTGGGTTGGAAGGGACCTTAAAGATCATCTAATCTCAACCCCTTTGCCACAGGCAGGGATGCCTCACACTAGACCAGGCTGCTCAAAGCCCCGTCAAGCATGGCCTTGAAGTAAGAAGCAGGAGGAAAGATACTCCTGTCTGGCACTGTGGTTCTACGTTTTATGTCTTTCACAAGTTCTGCTTTGCAGAGAGACAAACACATCAGCGCAGTGCTTCTCTCCCAGCCCTTGTCATCCTGAGAGGCATTTTATGCCCTGCCATTGCGTGCACTCTCACCAGTCCTTTCAGTAGGGCCACTTCCATTAAAATATGGGTATTCAGATACACAGATGAGCAGAGTGTGCTCACATGGCTTACCACGATAATTTCCAGCATAAATAAGGTTATTATTCCATCATACAGAAGGGGTTTACTACCCTTGAGCTACCTTTAAGTTTTACTAAACAAAATTCTCTGGGTTATTTATTCACTCACCTAAGAAAAGGTTTTAAAAAACATGTTATCATTAGGGTGGGAGAGAGATTTGGAGAAAGCAAAAACCTTACCCAGTACTTATTTATAGCTCTCCAATACTAAACTTGTAAAAGCAGATTTAATCTCATAATCTTTACCCAAGTGGCCAAAAGTCAATCAGTTTGGACCCCATCACAGTTTTTCTCAGAAAATAATCTAATTATTCTACTTGCACTATTCCTAAAATCAAGATAAATTTGCATACCTGAATTCTTTCATCTCTGCAAAACAATTTCTAATACATACCAGACTTCCCTAAAAACATTAGAACTGTCTTTTTAATGTTTCAATCAGGATGAGTTCTTAAGAAACTCGAAGTTTAATAAGTCATTCTGAATTGAAGGTTATCTGTAGGGTCATAGCCCCTGTAGTTCTCAAATGGCCTTTAAAAAAGTGCCAGCTGAGCAGCACTTATCCATTCTTTTAAAGAATCTATGTAAGAGTAACTTTTAAGCTCTGCCTTTCCCGAAGAGGAGAAAAAGTGCTTTAGAGAAACTGAAAATAAAGCATGGACGCCACAGCAGCCAGCTCTGCCACACTGGCAAAAGAATCCAAAGGAAAGCTTTCAATTTATTTTCCCTTCAGAGGCACCTCAGTCCAGCTAGTGGGCAAGGACAGGTTCTGTCAATGAAAACTGTTTATTTCTTTCAGACCTTAGGTAAGAACACTAAATACAAGCTCAATGTGAATTTTATTGTTATCACATGAAGATTATTCAAGAAGCAGTGGAACCCAGCTGATGTTGGGACATGGGATTTCTCCTTCCCGGACACTAGAGCCCATAGAATCATAGACTGGTTTGAGCTGGAAGCGACCTTAAAGATCATCTAGTTCCAGCCCCCTGTCAAGGGCAGGGACACCTTCCAGGTTGACTTTTCAACTAGACTAGGTTGCTCAAAGCCCCATCCAACCTGGCCTTGAACACTGCCAGGGATGGGGTATCCGTAACTTCCCTGGGTGACCTGCTCCAGTGCCTCACCACCCTCACAGCTACTCTAAATTTAAAAGCAGAAGCCTATGCAACTTCATCTCTCATGGATGTAATAGAGTGAACCTTGCCATCAAATTCTGTTGAATCACACATTTATAAATTTCTGTTACATTACTTATACTAATACAAAGGTATTAATATAAGTAATCATAAGTAATGATTCTTTTAGCAATCCAAAACGCTCCGTGTTAAAAACCTCCCTAACACCAAGTGTGAATCTTTCCTCTTTCAGTTTAATGCCAATATCCCTCATCCTATCACTATTTGCCTTTGTAAAAAGTCCCTCTCCACCTTTCTTTAGAACCCCCAAACTATGGCTTCTCCCATCTTCTTGATGGATGCAGCTGCCACTGGTTTTGCTTGCAGGTCCAGCCATGAGTAAAGCTGAACCCCTGATCAGAAACAGCAGATAAACATACACTGACACAGAGCAGAACCTTACCGGCATGCACATACATGATAAACGCACTCACACAAATCCAACAATACAATCTCATCTCAACCCTCGTCTCCAGCCATCCAGGACTGAAGTGCACCAGTGAGACAAGCAGGACATGCACTCTCCAGCTTCACAAAGACACCATGCTTACAGAGCCTTCAACACACTGAGCCTCTTCCCCTGCCACTGGCTTGTGTCTAGGCTCTTTCCACATGCTGGTTTTCTCCTACATGGTCTCTCTTCAAACTTGCTACCAAGTTTTGCCAGTGAAGTTTGCACTACAGCACCTGCTTGTGAACACACTGGCTAGCCCATGGCTGGCCTCAGACCCTGGTGCCCCTGTCGCCCACAGCCTCTTCTCCAGCTGCAGGTGCCCAGACCTCCCAGTAACACACATCCACACACACAGATGCAGAGCAGAAAGCAAGGTCAGGCCAAAAATCATCAGAAAAAGTATTTAATAGGAAGCTGAGGCAGACAGCAGTGATATGGCACAGGGCTCAGTCAGACAAGAGCACTGCTTACATGGGGCCCAACCCTTTTTATCCCCCCCTTTCATTTTCCATGCATGTTCTTCCCATGCCCACCTCAACCTTTTCCTCCCTCTGCTCCAATCTCCTCCCAAACTACTTTTCCCCACTGGTCCCCGTTTTGCTGCATTCCTACCCCAAACTGCTATTTCTGATAACACTACCTGTGTTCCCTCAGCCTTGCACAGTGTTACTGATACAGCACAGGGGCCTCGCCAGCTTTCCCCCCAGTACTCCCTTCAATTCTCTGTGAGGTTTGACCACCTTCTCCTTACATACCATTGAAATCTGCCCATCTTTCACAGCAGCTATCTGTAACTTTTGTCAGCTTCTCACTCTGTTACTTGTGTTCAGAGTTTCTCACATCACGACTAGCAGTTTCTCATGGTCGTTTCAGCTGGTGAAACCGCAGGCCAGTGCCTACGTATCTGCCTGCATAACATAAGAAGATGCATTTCAAAGACAGAAACAAAAAGAAGTGCAGACACACTAAATCATCATGAGTTTGATACATGACAGTGGTAAGGAAATGGTTCTGTGAAACTGTCAGGGTGCAATTTATCTACCGCAGCCGAATGTCTGGTTCCAGGTTTCATAAAGCTCCAGGTCCTTCGGGGAGACGCTGGGCCGCACAGTTCTGAAGGCACTCTCAAAGTCCAGGAAAGCAATCGGCCGTACCTGATCTGGCATGATGGTTGTGATGTCCAGGGACTGAAGACTGCGGATAGGGCCCAGAGACGCTTCTCGGCAGAGCTGTGTCATGTCCGCCCCAGAAAACCCATTTGATTTCTTAACTATGAGTTCAATTTCTTCTTCATTTAGGGAGCAGTGCTCCTGCGACATTAGACGGGTAACAATCTGCTTCCTCGCTGAGGCTTCTGGAAGAGGAATGTACAGTCTCTTCACCAATCGCCTCCGGGCAGCTTCATCAATTTCTTGGGGTCGATTGGTTGCTCCAACCACCAGAATACGATCTTCTGAGGAGGTTGTTGCCCCATCTAACTGGACCAGAAATTCAGTTTTTATTCTTCTTGACGACTCGTGCTCCCCATCTCCACGCTGGGACAGCAGGGAATCAATTTCATCAATGAAGATGACTGCTGGCTGTTGACATCGTGCCACAGTGAACAATGCACGGACCATCTTCTCCCCTTCACCTACCCATTTGGAAGTCAGGGAAGAGGCACTGATGCTAAAAAAGGTTGCTCCAGACTGACATGCAATGCACTTGCCTATGAGAGTCTTGCCAGTCCCCGGAGGGCCGAAGAGAAGAATTCCTTTAGGAGGACCACGTAGCCCAGTGAAGATGTCTGGCCTCAGCATAGGCCAGACTACTATTTCTTTAATAGTAGCTTTAGCAAACTCAACCCCAGCAATATCATCCCAGTTGACCGGAGGCCCATGGTCCATGATCTCATGCATTATGAGTTCAACCATTTTTGGCTCTATGTTCTTCAGTCGCTCATCTACAGGCAGTGATGGATCTGTTGACCCTTTTGCATGAGGTTTACACTGTGCTCCTGCATTTTCATTTCCATCTTGTTTTGGAACTGGAGGAACAAACTTGCCAAAGGCACCCCGAGATCTGCCTGCTCCTAGTGATTTTTTTATGCCTCCGTAGGATGAGACTGGTGCACGCTGGGGTAGGCTTTGAGGTTTCTTTTGCTGATCCATCCACAGCTGTTCTTTTGCAGTTCTAAAACCAGGAACACGGCCCTCTTCATTTCTGTTTCTATCCCCTGAGAAACTACTGGTTTCTGTACTACCAGAAGCCTGGCACAGAGCAAGGTTAGGAATTGCTGTGCTGTCTTCATCAGCCAGACCATAAAATGCTTTTCTTTTCCCAGAACTCGTGGACCATGCAGGTACAGCTGACTGATTAGAAAGAGGCAAATTTTGTCCATCACGACAGTTACCTGATGTTTTCAGAGAACTACTACTTGTCACTTCTTTACTTCCAAATAGTGGAGTTGCCTGGAATCCTGCATTAACCTGATCATTTGAGGATGCTGAAGAGGCAGGAAGCGTATCCGAAGTTTTGGCCACAGGAAGCACACTGCTATGAAGAGACTTTGAAGATGAGGGATGCTCAAGGAGATCCGGTCCCTGACTCATACATTTTGCTGAGCCAGCACAGAGCTCCATCTCTCCAGCGCTGCTGAAAACGTGTTTAGGAAGGGCTGGAACAGCAGAGGCACTGACCCCTTTCTCAGCTAGAACACAGGCATCTGCTGGTGCCATCTGAGAGCTCTGGGAACTTTTGCCAGCCTGCATCCTCTCTTGCACATGCTTTAATTTAAATACATTGTCTGTTGTCAAGGCAGATTGCCACTTGTCACTGTCATTCCGCTGACACTTTGCCAGAGTCAGGATGTTTTCAGCATAGTTATTCAAGCCAGTCTCTATGTTGTCAGAGTCAATAATCGCAGAGTACTTCTCTGCATACTTTTTAAACAGGTTGGCAGCACAGACCTGAGAGATCTCAGAGTTTGCCCATGCATACTGAATATGCAGGATTTTGGCACGGTATTCATCTGCCTTCTGCCCAGGCGTGCAGGTGCCAGAGGTAATCGCAAAGTAACTTTTCTGCCAGTCGCTCAGGTGCACAGCACTGGGGCTGGGGGGTTCCATCACTGACACTGAAACACACATAAAATACCTGCTGTTAGAAAATGCGCTGCATCGCATTACCATTTGCTTTAGGTGCTTTCCCCCTTTCCTAAATACATATACCTGAAACCATACATTATTTTAATTGAAAGAAATAGTGCAGTAGATCTTGTAAGCTACTTAGTCAGCCTGGACATTTTACCATTTCCAAAAAGGAACCAGCTTTGTGGTGTAAAGTCATTTAGACTGGGGTTCTCTTTTCTTCCTTGGTCAAAAAAAAGAAGGGTTAAAAAGGAACAACAACCCCAAACAAAACGCAGCCACCACAAAAAAGAGTTTGCTTCTAACCAGAGGTCTCCAAGGGAGGTCAGTAGAGTGCAAAGAATGGTAACAGATGGCCAAACAAAACTTGGCCTTGTTAAATGCAATTACCAGTGCTTTCACTCTTATTTGACAGCACACAGCACAGTGCAGAGGAGGGCAGATTATACATCAGAATAACGAAATCTACTGCAGTGATGGTAATAAAAATGAAACAAGGAAGCTAATAAATGAAATTATATGCAAAGTATCTGAAGGGAGGTAAAAGTGGAATGAATAACCCTGAATGCAGGAAACTTTCAGATTAAGATAATATTTACAGATTTAGAGCAAATGTTCAAAACTATTCCATTTAGAACACACTAAAATGTCTCCATTTTACATTTTAGAGACACAAAGCTATTGTGTGTTTACAGCAATGCTTCTTTCTCAGTTTTACAAAGGGAAATTTATATTCCTTCAGCAATTTTTTACCTAAAGAAACAGGAAGGATGGCATTTGTTTGGGAAGGCGCATTTTGCTACGCTTGAAAAGATATGCTCATGTTCATGATGTATTTTCAAAAAAGTCTTTCTCTGCAATGTCTCATGTGCAGAGATATTCCTGGTAATGTCAAGGATCCATGATTTCAGAAGAGACATAGGCACAGGCAAAATTGCAAGTCACTAATCGCCACCTCAACAGGGTTTGCAGAAAGCTCTTAACACACAGCAATTCTGATCTGTCCATACGGAACATGTGTCCAACATAGGATATGACAGATAAAATTCTCCTTTCTCTTAACTTCACTGTGTATCAGGATGTTCCAGTCAGAGAGTACTTCAAACAAAACCTGTTACAGTGGAGGTCCATGTATTCTGCAACCCTTCCAACAAAGCACAAATCAATCTGCATTCTTCTCCTGAATCAACTACAGACTATGCACGAGCACAGGCTAAGGCAGAGGTACATACAGGACTGGGGAGACAGAGCTGAAGGAATCCTGGGGGGAGGGTGTCCTCTATTCACTTCCAGAAAGCCTGCAACAGTGTTGTTAGGACAACAGAGAGCACAATATGATTTTCACAGGAGGGGTTACACATGTGATAAACAATAAGGAGATAAATTATGTTGGGTTTTTTGGGACGTCATCAAAACTTTGTAGAGCTGTTTAGAAAAGTCAAAATACCTTTTCCCTGCACATTCAGTGCATTTAAACAGGAAGCTAATTAAAAAACAAAACAAAAACAACTTCCTCTGAAAAATCACTGTCAACTTTTGTACCATGAGAAGTCCAACCTGAACCTACCAAACCAGGCACACAATCCCACCATAACCACCTGCAGCTGAGTAACAGGTGAACAGGAGATGGAGGGCTGAGCCTTTTATTTCTTTTCCCTAATAACATACTAAATAACTGCCCCTGTGCACACTACCTTTTTGTAACTGTTGCATCAAAAACATCTTGTGAAACACAAAAGCGAAGTTCAGAAAAAGTTTAGTATCAGGCATTTGCTCCCAAGAAATATTTCTGTAGGTATGCATAGTTCAGAATAGAAAACCTCAAGTTCACCGCCTGTAAAGATTTAATCATCATCTTCACAGCATTGAGAGAAGGTCATAAGTAAACACTGGTAGCCAGTTTAAAACTCCAATTTGATTTTAATTTGCAAGCATCTTCTAGTATCTCATTCTCTCCCTATTCTAATTTCTATTAGTTGTCCTCACAGTCTCAGTATTTTCCCCCAAGAGACAGCCAAATGTGTACACAGTCAGCTATTCCTCAATGGCCAAAACCATTGCCAGATGTGGACATCGTACTTACACATAAGTGTCTTAAGTTGTGGGTTTACCAAAGCACTGACAATAACGAATCTCTGGCATGCAAGTTTCAGTCTCAGCAAACAGAGGGGCACGTAACTGCCTGCAAGCCACGTTCATGCACATATGAACACACAGGACAGGCTGAACAGGGCTTGGAGCAACCTGGTCCAGCATGAGGCAGGGACGTTGAAACTAGATGATTTCTAAAACCGCTTCCAACGCGATCATTCCATAACTCTGTCATTCCAAACCAGGGCTACGCACGCTTGCCCGCAGGCCAGGCACCCAAGAGGGCACCACGCCAGCTGCCCAGCCCCCTCAGCTCCAGAGGAGCGGCACAGCCCGACGCCGCCCAGTGGCCAGGAACCCGCTACCGCATGAGCCCTCCTCACCCGCACAGCTTCCAGCAGCTCACACACCTCACCCACACACCGAAGAGGGGGAAAGCCGACATCAGACCCCTGAGGGCTCCCAGCGGCCTTCGCTCTGCCGCACCTGGGCCAAGGGACCCCTCACCTCGGGATCGGCGGGGCTCAGCGGGCAGCCCGGGTGGGCTCAGCTGAGGGTGAGCAGCGAGGCCCCTCACGCCGGCGGTTGCCAACCGCCTGGGCCCGGCGCCTGCAGCAGAGCGGGGGCGAGGGGAGGGGGACAGTGGCACGGGACGGGGGCCGATAGGGCCCCACCGCGACACACACACACGCCACGCCACGCCACACCCACCAGCCACAGCGGCGACCGCCACCTCCGCAGATCCCGCGCTCGCGCTGCTCCAAGCCCCTCCCCGCTCCCGCCCACCAATCGGATAACAGGGGTCTGGGAGGCGCAGCCAATCAGTGACCAGAAGGGAGGGACGAGCAGAAGAGCGGGGAAAGGCTCCCCGCGCCCACGTCTTCCGCCCGGGCTTGCCGGAGCTGTGAGAGGGGGATGGAAAGAGAGGGGGCGGCACGCGGGCTCTCCCGCTCCCTATTGGCTGAGCCTGAGGCGTACGCCCTCCAATAGGCGCGGGATCCGTGCCTTGGGAGGCAGGTCGGCCCCGCCTCCTCCCGCTGCGCGCGCGGGTCCCTCGGCTGACGTCGGCGTTGGTCCGCGCCGGGCTGTGGGAGCCGCGGTTCCTGGGTTCCGGTTGCCTGCCCGGAAGGGTGCCCGCACCCCCGCAGGGCCAGCGCAGGCTTCGGAAAAGCTTTTCTGATGGAGGCTCGGTCGCACATGCAGGGACTGCAGGAGCAGGAATGCTACTGGCTCCTTCAGTGCTGAATTCAATGGCTGCCCCGCACAGCCGGGCAGCTACCTCACATGGACATACCTTCGTGCCTGCTGCCCGCCCTTCTCTCAGTATAAGGCCCTCTGGGTGCTCTTGGCTCAGTCTGCGGGAGGCCTGGCCAGCAGAGTGCCAGGCTCTACCCTCAGCGACCACCCTCTGCACAGGATGAGCTCCACGGGAGGCAAGCTCTACGTGCCATGATCCCAGGCACAAACTGCAGCTCAGCAGGTGGTTCAGGTGCTACCAGCGGGCACCCACACCTCTGCGTGCACAGCGCTACAGCTCCGTGGCCGCCTGTTCCATCTCTCCTACTGTGTCACAGGCTGCGGGGTATTGCAGCCACCATGGCAGCGTTGGAGGCTAATGCTGTCCAGCACCCTCAGAAACAATGGCTGCTCAGCAGGCCTTTACTGGAGAACAGCTCTGCTAAAGGACTCGGCAGCAGCAGCAGGGCTCTCTGGCAGAAGAATGAGATGAGTAACAGGAAAAAGATGGTGACCCAGGTGGATGTGTCCTATGAACTGAGTCTCATCATGGAGTCCCTAGCTGGATCACACCAACCCAATTTCAAATTAGCACACCGATCTAGATGCAAATTGGCACGCTACGCTGCAGTTACACCTCTGGTATTAACATAGTCTCTTTTGTGTGGGTGAACATTTAATTCCCTGTGAGAAATATTTCTTTTGTTACTGTCAGGTTTTTGTTCTACATCAAGCTTGTAATGCCATTAGTGCAAACAGCATATTAAACTGTCTGCGCTACTAGCAAGCTATCATCTGAGACCAAATTGGGCTAACGTTTGTAGTTGGTAACACTGCCTTCCCACTTCGCCCAAAGCGTGCTCACCCAATTTCCTTTGGGTTGTGCAGAGGCAGGGAGGGAAGGAGCCCACAGCTCAAGGAACACAGGCTGTGGATAGGCAGGGCTAGTGAAATGGGCCGCTGCCTTGTCCTACCTGGTTATGCCTGAACTGGAAACCAAAGCCAAATCTGAGCAGCTGGCTCCAGTGGCACATCCAGCCACAGGATTCTGGGTTGGCCTGGCACTGAGACACAGAAAATGGCACTGGTGGTGAAATCAGGGCACTGATTTCCCCTCACTGAGTGAGGAAGCTGGACCCCACACAGCGCATATGGCATGAATAAAATTGGAAAGAGCAAAGACAGACAATAGTCATAGTTTTATTTCCATTTATTAATGCTGCCAATTAAAACCTATGTGTCCATTCAAGTAGGCTCTGGATACAGACTTTAAAGGAACTCAACAAATTATAATAAAAAAGCACTAAACATCTGATTATTTTCCCATTTGTGTCATACAGACTATACATATGCTATGTGGATTTTGGCCACCAATTGTTATTTAATCTGCCTCCACCACCCTGGTCTTCAGGGTTCCCAGTTTCATTTCACATTTGTTCCTGTCTTTGAGCAATTCAAGTTCACACGTCTCAAGGTTTAGACCGCTGTTATAAGGCAAGTGCAATGTAAGTACCACTCATAAGTATGGTATCCTTAGAGGAGACAGCAACAAAACAACAACCATGAGCAGAGATTCTATATATGTAAAGGCAAGAGAAAATTAGAAATTAAATAATTATAATGCATTTCAGAGTATAATATATTAGCAACATTTTCATAAATACATCTTTTCAGTATCTCACCATCAGTAATAAAATATAATTTTTCATTATTACTAAGATTGTAAGTATGGTACTAGCACCCTATTAGTTTGAAAAAAACACAAATGTATGTTTATTGAGGAGTTACTTCCCTTACACCCTTCTCCAGCAGCCGCACTCTCTCCCTTGAGATGTGGATATTCTACTAAAGCACAGCTCTGAGATTTGCTAGTTATTTTTAACATCAAACAGTATTAATCGGCACAGACTGCATTAGCTTTTGCACACAAGGCACAATAAATCCAGGTTCACATATTAACTGTTCATAAATACAGTACTTCTCACTCACAGGTATGTTGCAAAGCTACAGAACGAAACAGCAGTTATGTTCTTTCAGAATGTTCTTTTCAACACTGTTGTTCTGGAGTTGATAACATAGACGAGGTTTCATTCTCAGATCACCTAACATTTATAGTCTACAAAGGAATTGCCAGGTGGGGAAAAGAGAGTATGTGAGTGTCAATCCTAAGAAGCCCTTCACCAATTACATATTCAAATCACCTCAGAAAAACTAGAACTGTGAACTTCAGATTTCTGTACTGGGCTGGCCTTGGGGAAATCTAATTCCATGGGTCTTGTCACTGCAATTTCTTGGAAGATTTACTTACAATACTTCCTTAAAAACAAAAATAAAATATCATTTACTGCATTTGTAACATTTTAAATTAACCCTTATCCTAAATTCTTTGCTAGAAGTTCTGGTCTCTGGACAACAGCCCCTTCTAAAACTGATACCCGTAATCTGAAAAATGTTTAATTGAATGTCAGATTTTGGCAACATTTTCCCACAAATGTCTAGAGGGACCTAGACATCTAATTCTGGGCTGTTGGGAACATTTTTCCCCTCCTGGGTCTGAATGTGGATCCTGCCTGCATCCCAGTTGTATAGCAGTCTGAGGCTCGCACAGGCGTGCATCATCCACCTCTGCTCTAGTTTCCATGGAGAGGATTCCACCAAAATCCTCTTATGTTCATCTAGTTGCCTTATCTTATGCATTTCTTTTTCAATACTTGTTAGTTAGAATTTTAATTTCAATTATTGTCACTTAAGCCCAAAGCAACTCCATTTAATTTAAATGGGATTATCCTGGATTTACTCATGATAGCTTTGATCGGAATCTGATCTCTTTTATGTTCATGGATAGACATGGTTAGATATTTCACATACAAAACACTGGTCTGTCTCATAGCGAAGGTGTAATTCTTCTCTGGCTCCTAGATTCTAGTGTTGTCATAGTGTAAAAGCTGTAAAATTGTACCAGTATGGACCATATGGGCTATGGATGAACATTATTTCCCAAGTCACGAGAACTGAATAATGTTGTTTTTAAAAAACCTGATAACAGAGAAAGGAAACAACTGCCAGCATTTTCTGCTGTCTTCAGTCTACCAGTCTATTGCATTGTGCCACTACAGAAAAGCTTAATTTCATATTGGTTCTGCTTACGAGAATGATGCCATCAGAATTTCTGATCTTTGTAGCTGAGAGCAGTGTCTGGTGGAATGGCTCAGTCACCTGCTCAAATATTACAGGCTTTTGCCAGATTTATTTGTCATCCCTTGCTGCATCTGCTACCTGTGAAAGCAATTCCTTAAAGAAATAGTAACCAGCTTTTCCATCTGGGTGGATAACACAGCCTCTGGTGAGCCCTACAGAAGGATGGCATGTCACTATCGACCCTGGGCACGCAGCCTGAACTTTTGGAAGTGCAGAGCTTGTCAGGATTCATGCACGTCTCTCACATACCACTTGCATGTGTGTTAACACTAATCCTTCCCCACTTTGCACAGCAGAAGCGGGGTGATTAGAAGTCACCAGATCCATAGTCAACTTCTTTAATCCCCTCTGGAAAGACAGTGGGTTGGAGCAGACTGCATGCCAAATTAACTGCCCCGGTGCATGTTTCATGGTCTGCCTGCAGCTTCCCAAATGTAGGAATTATATTTGCAAGGGACAGAAGAAGAAAGCTGAATAATTGTGCAAGTTGTTCAAGATGCTTTAGAAGTTAATATGAACAGTAAAAGGAAAAGATTAAAACAAATGCAAATGTAGAAGTGAATCCTGCAGATTCCTTTTCTTGGAGTATCTATTTATTTTGATCTTACTTAGATAGGAGTAACTGCCAGGAATTTATATTTTCAAAATGGCAGGAGTACTTATTAAAGTCAGATATGGTTTTTGATTTTCATTTCACCTCTTTGCGTAGGTGCCTTCAACAGTATGACATAGCAATGGTTGGTGTCGAGTACACATTATTTGACTTTCTCTGAAGGTTAATTGTTTTCCAATATTTTCATATTCTATGCATCACTGTTAATGGAAGAAAACCACTGGGGGGGGCACCACACCATATTTTTAGGGTTAGTTCTCTTAATTTCTATTTTTATTTTAATTTGCTATCTTGTTTGTTACCTAAATTGAGAAACAAAGAGAACCATTTTTTTCATCACATTTCTTAGCATATTTTGTCAAAGATTCATTACACAATGAAGTAAGCAGAATGGTAGCCATAAGAAGAAATCACCACTCTATTTCACAGAACACAGATTAATTATTTTCAAATAATCACTGCTTATAATAATGTGGTTAAAAATACAGAATACCAGGTAGCACATGGCTTTTGACAAAACTCTTAGGAAGGAGCTTTTAGGAGGTCTCATTATGAATGATCAGAGTGAAAACCAGCTGCCAGATTAGACAAAATGGCTGTTTTAAAAGCAAACTGTTTAGGAGAAAGTAGGGACCCTGCCATAAGGACGGTTAGTGCTCATTTAGTACTCACCCTCCCCTGATCTGGCTGTGTAATGAAGAAAGTTTTGAAGCGCAAACTTTATTTACAAAAGTACTGCAGCAAACAGCATGTTATGACATGACAGTGCCCCAAATCAGCATTTGTGCAAGCCTATTTAGATTGGACTTGAACAGTGTTAGATCCAGGTTACTGAATATTCCCCAATTTGGATTCTTTCTGAAGTCATAGCATTGTTAAATGAATTGATGACAACTCACAGTCTCATCTGTGAAGCAAGGAGTGGGTGTGCTGAAGGTTAATGGGGACAACAGAGGGAGCACTAACCCATTTCCACTGCCTGGTTCAATAAATGCTCTTGATTGCGAACTGGTAGGAAATGACAGCTCGAGCCTCCATGGCTATCTGCACCCTGGAAACAGGCAAGATGAAACCACAGTACAGAGAAGGAATGCTTAAGGTTACAACACAACTTGCTGGCAAGGATTTTGCTACTGCAGCTGGGCTATATAACAACAGGCTTTGGTTTCTTTTTTCTTTCCTTCATATCCTGACTTTCCCACCTGCCTCTAAAATAAAACTTGGCCACACAGAGAAAGCCAGCTAATTACCTCCTCCCCGCTGCTACTTCACTGCTGTTTCTGCTGGTGGTGGTTATGCTCCCATGTTTTCAGAAGATCGGTTGCCAGCTGTGAAATGTGCTGCCAGGCAAACTTGACGTGGGTGGATTCCACCGTGCGTGAGCAAATAGCAAAACGTAGCACAAACTTCTCTCGCAGGTGGCACGGGACCAGATGAATCTTCTTGGCCTCATTTATACTTTCAAGAAGTGCCTCATTTAGTTCATTTGAGCCCTGAAATCATTGTAATTCAGTGGATATGGTGATGAATTTCAGAAGCAAGCTTGGAATATGTAAATCCCGCCAACCAGCCAAACCCAAGTACCACCAGTAACACACAGCCACTCTCTCATCTCTCAGTGCTTTGCCATCAAAGGATTACATACAAAAAGATGACGGCGCAAGAGATATTTTTTCAGCCACAAGAGATTTATGGATTAACTGGGGTTTAGAAGCAGTGTTCACACTAGGGCGTTTGTGATAGCTGACTGCTTTTTTGTGAACTAAGGTCATGAGCTCTGTAGCTTAATCTAAAAGTGTTCATTATTACATCTATTTCATTACACTTTTCCTAGATCTGATCCAACATGGGAGGAAGTTTTGCAATGAGCTACACTACCATTCATAAAGCAAACCCTCCAGTCTTCACTTAAGCATGGCTGCTGTGAGAGAGTCTTTTGAATATGAAGATTGAAATCCTACCCTTAATTAAGAAATAGTTACAGGAATGTATCCCTGGCATAAGTAAGTTTCATACTATCAGTAGAAATCCTAAGTATTTGCCTCAAGTTCTATAGGAAGTGTCCACCACAGAGACCTACAGAGAGAGGGTTTTGGGGGCCAGTAGATTTTAGATATGTTGTAAACTGACCCTCTCACTGGAAGTAAAGAGTCTTCTGCATTCCAGGAAACAAAGATATAAATGTTAAATATCTTGCAGAAGGTCAGAGGGACTCTGCATGCAGTATTGGATTTTATCTCTTTCTAGTGTACTTTATTCTCCTTGTGCTCAAATTGTGAATGTGGGGATTTATTTTAGAGCAGCTGTATGCTTTTAATACCAAATCTCAAAAGAAGTAGAACTGTACAGAGGACTGCTGGCTTTTTTGCGGTTCAACTAATGTTGAATCAGTGGTTTTCCCAGTTCACGTCCGTCAGCATTTGAGAATAAAACTAAAGATGTCATCAGATTTTTCGAAACCAGTAGTAAATCACTTTAAATGAAAACAATGGGAGAAGGGATCTCAAAAATCTTGGGGTTTTTGTCTGATTCAGCAACACAGGATGAAGTGCTAGCTGCGTATCTTTGACACTTTGTTACCCAAAATAAAGGAACCCATCTGTCTAAATTCTATATTAGCAGACTAAGAGATGGCTTCAGCTTTGCTGGGCAAAAGCTGGGCAAGAGCTAGTATTACTGAAATAGCTTAAGATGCACCATGTTGATCTTGAGTGCTATAATTTTATTATTTTGGGAAGTATCTCAGCGGCTGTACAGCCTTTACTCTTTCCATTACACTGCTGGTAACACAGAATTGCAGGAGATGCCAGGAGCACCTGTGCTTTTACCTCAGAGTTCCCTTACTGAACACTGACGGCAGTAAAAGGGTAACAGCTGGACAAATACATCTCTTCAGCAGCACTTTCGTTCTTGTAGCAGCACAGGTCATCTCAAAAGTATCTGTATCAGAAAATGTGTTCTCTCAAATCTATGCAGTTATGACTTGCCTGCTTACCCTTTTCCATATAATACCAAAGCATAAGGCAGACACAGCTTTCCTTTGGCACTGAGGATAAATGTATTATTCTGATGTTTTTGGATCATATTAGAGCTGAACCCAAGTCAAAACTTTGTTCTGCCTTAGCAGAAGTTGTCAGGGAATTTGGATGAGAGCCTGAAATTCATAGCTTTGCCTTAATCTTCTTCATGCAACTGGATTGTTCCTAAGGAAGTAAAGGACCAACTTTGGTGTTTTGCAGGTCCCCACCCATTATGGGTATGTCACTAATGACAATGATATCCTGTTTTCTTACCAAAGATATTCCATCATTAAAATTATGGTCTCTGCCTTCAATATAAAATGTTCAGCACTAACTTTTAGGCCATACAGGCAGTTATATGGTGTTAAGTTCGTGCCTTTGGCAGGGGTGAGGGGAGGCAGGAGAAAGATTTATATATCTTTCTTCTGTTCTACTCTCACAGCTGCACCTAGGGGCTGCTCTGACACTTGGCTGTCACGTCAAATTGAAGTTAGTAGTGACTAATCCTCTCCCAGAGCTTTGAGAAGCCAGTTCTGATTGAGTCTGTCAGCTTCAATAAGACAGTATTCTCACTCCCCTGGAGTAATGACTAGCTTGACTTGCATTCATCTGCAGACTTGACAAGGAAGCCAAAAATTAACCCTTTGGCATCATACATTTGATGAAATGGTTGTAAAGTCAGATTATTAGTGCATCTGTGCAGCAGTGCGAAAGGCAAAAAATTAACAGTTACAGCTAAGCAAAAACATAAAAATTAAAAAAGGTTTCTCAAGAACCAAGAAATGAAAAACATTTCAGACTTTCACAGCTGTGCAGCATTACAGTTCTTAGTCCTCCTGTAATTAAATAAATGTTGCAAGTATCCTACTTCTAGATGAAGATGCATTTTAATGTGAAATACAGAAATCACAGGAACATTTTTTAAAGAGTGATTTAGAAAGCAAATAAAGCTGCAAAAAATAACAATAACTTCATTTAAAAGCTTGTTATTTTATTTTCTTTTGGTTTTTTGTTTTTTGTTTGTGTTTTTTTTGACTGGTATAGCAAGCCATGGAAACACTGCTGTTTCGACACTGGTTTTCAGAGGGAACTTGTCCAAAAGTTTCTTAGCTAGGTACCCAATATTTGTCTCCTATTGCAAAATTGTTTTTCCCTGTAGATCTGATTTCTTCCTCTGGATCATCAGGGACAGGACAGCAGATGTAGATGAACTACTGCTCTGATCAAAAGTGACAATTCCTGTGTCGCTATGCTCTATTTCACCAGGACTGTTCCTTTAAAGTATATGCAAAGCACTGACTAACAGCTATATCTCGATCTGCAAAATTAGTGGCTGCTGTTCCATGAGAGAGCAGACTACAACCAACATTTTGTTATTGAGCAATAAAAGCCTCAAAACCTATTCCTCAAA
Organism: Psittacus erithacus; assembly: GCA_009867235.2. Classification (NCBI taxonomy): domain Eukaryota; kingdom Metazoa; phylum Chordata; class Aves; order Psittaciformes; family Psittacidae; genus Psittacus; species Psittacus erithacus. Next base: position 65,855 of record WYDI02163701.1, on the reverse strand, counting down.
ATCTTTTAAAAGTTCCTGTTAGGAAAGAAATGATGTTTCCTCATACTGGGAAACCTCCATGTTGTGTAATCTCTATGATTCTCTAGCAACAGATGTTTGGGGTTTTTTTCTTTTTATTTTAAACAACATAAATTCAGACAAAACCATTTTCCTATTCCAGATGAATTCACCATTACCTTATTATTAAAGATCTGTTGGCTCCTTCAGCCAACTGCATCAAATTCAGGTAACTGTGGCAACTGAATGACTGAGAAAAGAATTGGTGAAAAGTAGTAATACCACACTGGCCAGAAGGAGCCAAGATGTGCTTGTGAGCCTTCAGAGAAGTAAAAAGCTCATTTAGGTATCATGTGAAGTGGAAAACACCAGTGCTGTTATTATTGTTGCTTGGTGTTAAGATTCAGTGTCACAATCCAGTCCTTTATAGAGGCTTTAGTTGCAAGCTCCTCTATTAAATGTGTTCTTTACCTAAAATAAGATACTGATCCCTTTTTAATGTCTGATTGAACAAGTGAGCCCTCCCAACTACTGCAGCTCTTATGCTCTGAGTGCAGAGTGAGTTTTCAGGTTTCTGTTGGGTGAGGTCTCTACATCAATGAGCTTGGCTCTTACAGAGATTTTTGGGGAATGAAAGGCCAAAAAGGGCAAAAGGATCATGTTCAGCACAGAAAAAAAGAAGCAGAACAAGGCCAAGAGCAGTTGGGAAGCTGGCTCCCATGCAACATGCTCTTACTTGTATCTGGCTCCGATTTGCCCAGTCTGTCTGTAAGATTTTATAAATGAAAGTGTATTCTTTAAAAAACAAAACATTTACTACTCTAATCTTCATCCATGATAGTAATTATATATATATATTATAATTTTTATTCTTTTTAAAGGACATTAAATACACACACATGTAAAATTAACTTGACAGGGAAATGTAATACACACACATACACTCACACATCATATCCAAATGTCTTGGGAAATACCTTAAAACAATCCTCTTCATCAAAGCCCATCAAACATAGAACATAATGTCATTTTACATGACTGGGTAGCCCGTTTGTTTGCCTTGACTATATACTTTCCTACCCTAATATGCTTGAATTTCTCTTAAGCATATGAGCAATTTTGAAGAAAATTGTCTTAAGCTTCTTTCTTTAATGTGCTTTGACCTACAGGAACTTTCTTCACTTTCTTTAAAAAATCATACAGTATATTAACTACAAAGATTATGTTTGGTTGAGGTTACTTTGGTTACTGCTATAAAACACGACAAAAGAAGTAGGTCCCAGCTTTCTTACCTTCAGCCGAAAACAGACTAGTCCCAAGATAACTTCAGCACAGATCTCAAATCTTTCATCCTGACGAACTAAATGTTCAAATTGATGCGACAGCCTGACATGCTGAGAAGAGAAAGACAGTATCTACATTGTGGAAATTTGATTCATCAAGAAAAAAGATGTGCTAAATTGTTTCCATCTCTAATCTCTTTTCTCTCTTAATTCTTCTCATATATGATAATATTCACATATTGCCATCTGTTTATGTTAACTCACATCCCATTTATGACTTCCAGAGTCCAAATTGAGTCGTTACTCTATTAGTAGCTCAGTCTATCTTAGGCAGTACTAGTCCATTTCTTAATGAAACATTTCAGCACAGTTTTATATGATACCATATTAATAGTAAATAATTGTAATAATTCTTCAGGTTTTCTACCACTCTTAGTTTTGGCTGGGAATATCTAAAGAGTCCAAAAGTTATTATGGGGAAAGGGAGAGATACACAGACATACAGAGAAAATTATCAAAATTCCAGTGCAAAATGAGCTGGAAAGAGACATTTTCTAAATAGTTTACTTAATATGAGAATAACTGTGAAGAAGGGGAAAACTTGCTCACTCTTCTGACCTGGGTGCTCAGGTTCAGTTGAAAAGAAAGGTGATGGCAGCATAAGCAAGAAAACAGATAGCAAATCTCAGCCAATCTGTTTACAATTACTGGGTAAAAAAGAGTGACATTGAACATGAAGCCAAAGCCATTATTTTGAAGCACAAGAAACTGGTGCTTTTCCAAAATGAAACAAACAGGAAAAAATACCAACAGGCATGCTAACAACCAACTGGGAAGTCAACACTCAGTCAGTGATGCTTGCATTCTCGTACCACCTTTTACTTTCTTCCAAACAGAAAATTAATGCAAAAGCACTTCGGAAAAAAGAACCCCTGTCCTCATCAGGTACCTGCAGTACCTTACCCAGTCCCCCTCTCTCTGCTGTCAGCCTACACCAAAAATTATCAGCAACACCTAAAACGATGTTTAAAAGTTCCTTAGCTTTTATACATTTATGAGAGCAAATAATTTTGGAAAAGTAAACAACTAAGCCCATGTCTTTTTCTGCTTTTGTACTTTGCCTTTTTTCAAGTTCAAGGACAGTTATCAAACAAAAATTAAACTTTGGGCCAGGGTTAGATGTGGAATGTTTTAGTTCACAGGAACTTTTTGCAAAAGGGCAAGAACAAGGCAAAAATAAAACTTACAGAAAAGAAAGCAGGAAAGAAAGTGAGAAAGTGAGAAAGAAAGAGAGAAAGAGAACGGAAGAGAGAGAGAGAAAGGAAGAAAGGACAAAACCCAAACATATTTTGCAGTCTTAATCATAGCATTGTGATACTTGCTTACTTCTTAAAATAGAAAAACATTGTTTATATTGAATCAAAACATTGCTTCAAAATCGTATACTGGGCATACTGGTACCCTATGCAACCAGTCTTACTCTTACTGTTGTTACCACTTCCTCCCTGCTATTTGTTACATCCATTTATCATCTCCCTCTAAAATTAGACTGAAAACTCTTCGAGTCAGGATTGAGACCAGCAAAATGCCCAATCCTTTCCAAGGCATTTGAATGTTCTGCTAATATAAACAGCATGAGTTTATTATGAAAAGTGACCAACAGTATCTGTATACGTACAGATGCTTGTATGCATATGTGCATGGAAAAGTATGTGAAATATGCATACATGTTGCAATGATCTTTTACTGTCTCCTCCTATCCTCATGTTCTATAGTCTTAACCAAACTGATGTCTGTTACACAGCTCTGCAAAATTTCACACTGCATACACTACGCCTTGGAAATCAAAGACATAAAACCCCTCATGTTTAACGAGATGAGAATTTCACAACTGTTCATCTGAATGTAATCACAAACTGAATTTAACCAAAATTCACCTGGGTAGCAATGAAATAAAACAAAAATTGAAGATTTGGCTTATTACAAGTAGCTTGTAAAAGAAAACTCCAGATCCATGCTGTCCATTTTACAGCAGGTATCTATGCCCATTTTTTGCACCAAAGAATTTTTAAGGCATTTTAAAGAAATAAAAGCAAGGAAAAATGGACAGTATTCAGTAAAACACAGATCAAAATTCTGGAAGTATTTCTTGATGGAAGCATATTCTTGATGCAAGCAACTTTATCCGGGGTGTCTTAACATGTAGCAATAATTTGTAAAGCCACTGGGGGGCACCAAGTGTTTTAGATGTTACAGAACTAGGAGGAGAGAAAGTGAAGACGACCGAAGTTTCACCTGTTTCACTCATAGAATCATTTAGGTTGGAAATGACACTTAAGACCGTCAACCTCAGCCATTAAGGTAACACTGCCAAGCCCACCACTAAACCATGATCCTAAGTGCCACATCTTTGTGTCTTTCAAATACTTCCTGGAATGCTGACTCCACCACTTCCCTGGGCAAACTTTGCATAACACAATTATTGAAGGCCCTGCACCTTTGACCCATTACCTGTTATCCTGAATTGCTTTTACAAAGACTGTTGCAAGGAAAAAATAATTAACCCAATAAGTGTCATTAAGCCTGGAAGCTCAAACTCTGTAAGAGTGGCTCTGAAGTATCACACCTGCCATCACAAACCAGCTCACATACTGTTGCTAGCAAGACAGTCTTTTTATCCTGTGAGTTCCCAAAGTGTAATCACAAGGACTTCGTTAGTGGCCTGAAAAGTCTTGGTGTATAGGAACAGAATACCAGCCCTTCTTTTCACAGTGAAATTTAGCAGACTGAAGAAAAGAAGCTTGTATGGATTTTTTGTGTATCACTATCTCTTCTGCAGTGAGAAGGGAAACAAGAAAGGGATCTAACTCATTTGGTTATTCAGGATCGAGGGAAGTGTCTTACATAATCACGAATAGGAGTGGTAAACTTGTGAGGCATTAAGGTGTGGTCCCTATTTAAAAAATAATCTTTGTATTTATATGTGTGAACACAACTATAACTACTTCTGCATTGAGGTGTACAAAATGAATTTTGATTTTTGTGCAAAGCCTTCAAGAGCTACAACAGGTTTTGACTGAACTTCCCTGAAGTGTCAGAGTACATTAATATGACCATGCAAATAAGCATACCTGCCTAGCCTTGGTATTTTAATTCTTTTCCTCCTATGGATTTTAACCTCTGCCTGCCTTTGCTTCCATCCCACTACACTCTGGAAGAAAATGCTGTCAGTAGTCTTCCCAACAGCCACTTGGACTGTGCCAGCCCCCAGCTGAAACACTGCATTGCTGTTCTGCAGTTTCTTGGTCTCTGGTGTTAATTTTTAATGGAATCCATTATCCTCAGCAAAGAAAGAAGGACACAGTGAACTGATTTCTTCTGATCCTATGGAGGATTCATCTGAGCTGGAATGTTCATGGGGTTCACGTACAAAACTTCTAAATTTCTCAAATGACTTCTGAGCTCTTTGAGAAGACTTAAAGCAACAAAGGATAATGGCTGGTCAAGCAGTTTGCCAATGGGTCATTTGGGTTTCACATTTATACTGACTCTGAATGTTTGGAATTAGTCCAGAAGACTGTTATTGTTGTTGGGTTTGCCCTCTTTGTACATCTCCTCTGCGGCTTTGGGACTTACCTACAAAATTTGTATTTTTGTCTCCCCACATCCTTCAGAGATGACTGTCCTCCCCTTTACCACTGCTTTAAGACCTATACTTTGCAGTAAGTTGTGTGGGAAAACAGTACATAACTGGAAGGTTTGGAAAATAAAAAAAGTAACTGCATCTAAATCCAAGTCACATATTCTCATCTCCCAGGAGTATTTTAGTTCCCAAATGCCTTCCTCAGTACAAGCAAATGCCAGGTTGCAGTGGTTATCACATTATTTTGATGGAGACCTTAAGGCTGCAAACACGACAAACATCTTTTTCTTAAAACACACTAATAAAAAATAAAATCTAAGAAAAGAGAGACAAATGGGGGGTTTGTGGCAGTTTGCATCCAGAGAAAAAAAAGTTTGTGAAGAGATAGTTGCAGATATCTTTGGTCCTCCCTATAGAATCTTGTTAGTCACACAGCAAATAGGCTGGCTTCTTAAGGTTATGCAGTATTTTCCCCCTCTCTGTCATGTTAGAAGCTTATCACTATTGCAAATCTCAAATCACTTTGTACGTAACACCTGGCACTGCAAGAGAAGCCTCACTTAAAGTCTATAAACACTGGATAAATCTTCCCACAGTTTTCTAGGACTTAGGAGCAGAAGTGTGTTTTTTGGGAATTTCATAAACTCAGAACAGAACTGAAACCCTAGGTCCTGAATCTCTCAATAAGGCCCAGGCCTGTATCTGAACAGGCATGCCTTAGTTACTGTTGCATAGTGTGGACAGAAACAACGAACGTCTCACACACAGGTATGTTATGTATGAAACATGCATGGTGTACGACTGCATGCTACATGCCAGATGTAGGCAACCCCCTCCCCAGCCCAAGGAGCTGTTTCAAATCTCCGCTCTTCTGCCTGACTCTGTTGCCCTTTCCCTGGAGCAGCTCCTTAATAACACAACAAAGAGAGAGCAATTCTTCCCACTTCCCAGCTCCAGCATCTCTGCCCTCCACTTGAAGGTTGCAATACCTGCTTCTGCCACTGCTCCTAGGTCTCTTATTCTACCTATGGCCACTCCATCACCCACTGTAAGAAAATGCAGCTTTAGAAATAATTCTGGCAACTACATGGGTTCCCTTAAAACACAGCTACACAAATACACAAGATACAGTACCAGTTCTTTTCAAGGACTGCCTTTGCCCACAATGGGAATATAAAAGCTGTTACTTGCAAGATGCTACAACGTGCTTGAAGCAACTTTCCAAGGCCAAGCACTGGGATAAGCAATGATAAAATTCAGTTAACAAGTGAAGTTAAATTCCAAATTACTTTTCATTTGGAAACTTGTCTATAGGTTTGAAAATATAAACCAGCATCAGGCTGGTTCACATACTTCATTACCACACTGCCAAAAGAAAAGTCATCGCAATATAACTGAAACCCACAATAATTCCTGAGAAGAGAGGAAGATGTGCAAGATGTGAAACACATTTATTTATAATTGTTATTTTGCAGCTACTGATAGAACTTTACCAACATGTCTGAAAACTCCCAAGAGATCTTAAATTCTGCTGGAGCAGGGAGCAAACAAACTGTAAGTATTTCTTGAAATTTAGCTTAAACAGAGAATTGCTGGAGGTTATAGAAGTTTCTTTTTTTAAGAAAAAAGAAAATGCTGCTCTGGAACCCACTGAACTGAATGAGTATTAATCTGGGGAGAAAGTGGGTAGTGAGGAGAAAGTAACTTAATGGTTCCATTTGACAGCTGTATACAGTGAGCCAAATGCTGCACTTAATTACCCCTATTGCCCTTTCAAAGTTGCAAACATAAGGTCATAACTTATTTTTCTCTGTATACCAGGGAACAATTTAGTCCTTAATGAAATATTAAGCATATTCATTCAGTTCAACAAGCCCTTGGAAATCTACCTGAGTTACTGTTACAAATAAAGGAGCATATTAGGGTTTTACTTCAGAAAAAGATCGATTTGCTTCGCCTTCCTGAACTGTGTTGTCACAGAACATACAAAAACGTGGTCTTCAGTTACTGTTCTAAGAAAACAAGCACTTTTTGGCTGGACAGTCAGGGAAACGTCTGGGAGACAGGGAAAGAGGGAACTTACTGAATGTAAATACTGACCTGTGGAAACCAGCCTGATAAAAAGCCATGTAATTGATATGAGGGTTCCAACCCTCTATTCTCCCAGTGAGAGATTTAGCCCTACTTAAAGACTTGGCATCATGTTGCAATAATTGCAGTCTCCAGAAATCTAACCTGAGAGAGAATCCCACTAGAAACTGTAACAATAGCCTAGTGAAGTGCTGGCAAACCTTGCATCAATTTTTCATCAGAAGGATATATATCAGATTGCCACAAGGATGACAGAACATCAAGATCACTACTATTGTCAAAGTTTATTTCTGAAAGCCTCATTAAGGATGAAAACCTAATTTTGATGTATGTAACGTCAGCTGAAAATTATAGTGCAATAAAAACGAGAAGCGCAGAGGTTCCTCCACGCCAAAACCTTTCCAAATTTAAAGAGCCTTTCTCATGCAGTGATTTTACAACAGTGGAAAAAGCCTTTCTTAGGAATAAATCTGTTTAGTACCACAATAGAAAGGAATGTGTGTCTGCAGGAAGCTTGCTATACTAGACCAGACTCTTAGCTAATGGATATTTTTGTAAATATTTAGAGCCATGTTGTGGATCTCCCTTCACTAGAAGTTTCCCTAAACTTCATAAAGATGAAAGGTATGCTTGAATTTGACTTTACTGCTGCAGAGGAAATATATATGTAATTTAGACTGGCGCCAGATGTGGGGTTTAGTGATAAAAACCCCCTTCTTTTTACATCAAGAATAAACTTAGTACTTAACAGCAATCTTAACAAACTGTAAATTGTACATGTTCTTTTTTCTTTTTTTTTTTTTTTCCCTAAAAAGATGTATTTTAAACAGGAAACAAAGAAGGAGCAGAGGTAGACATGCCCGATAAGTTACTGTATCCCTTAGTCACAATCTAAACATGCTATCAATGCATGGCATGCACATTAATAAAATAAAGACGTAATGAATAAACATGTTTTTCCACAATAAAATTATGGATGTGTTCTGGCTTAATTTGAGAGGGAACTATGGTCCCACATTACAGAAATTCCAAACTCCTAGACTTGCTTTCCCTAAATTTTAATACAAAATGGACGATACGAAATTGTGACACTATATGGGGCAAGCAAGCAGCACTCTGATAATCTGAGCTGGCTAAAAGCAGTTTCCTATGCTTTCTGATGTGTCCATAAGTCATGGAAATTAGGTAGGTAGCCCACTCCTTTTCCTTTGCCGTCCCACCACAAGTTACCAAAGAAAGCAAATTCTGTTCACCTTGCGGATGTGCTCCTGCAGTCCTGTGACCCCATACATCCTCAGCACGAACCAGAGCTTCAGCGAGCGGAACCTCCTGCCCAAAGGGATTTGCCAGTGCTGCAAGCCAGGGAGAAGGAACGGCATCCACATTACAAGTCACCACTGCAGTGATACTGCAGAAACTGTAAATTCTACAACAATTTTGAAGCGTAATACTTTGCCATATCTTACAGGCAGTTGGTAGAGGTGGGTCAGATAATTGCAGAAATGTCTATTCCTGGTTAATGCCTTGGAGTTACTGTTTTATACTCAAAATTTTAAAATTAAAATTGGAAAAGGAGGTTGGTGTCAGAATTGAAGGGTCAAAAGGCAAATCAGATTTCCTTTGTTCATTCTGAATTCTCCTCAAAAGCTGTAGAAAAATATCTGTCTTAAAAGCTTGTGTACATTGGCTTGTTTACAGTTGTGGGGCTAGCATCTACAATGACAGGACCATCTTCCATTTCAAAGCAACTGTGTTTTTACTGGTGAAAGACTGGAACACGTACGCATTTTTTTAAAATGCGTTATTCACCATTTTAAGCAAAGCCCACAACCTTCTAGGACCATTCTTTCTGCTGCCTAAACCTTAAGATCTTGTACATGCAAGGCGTTTTCTGCCTTCAAACAGATTTCAAAAAAATAAGGTTTAAAGTTTCAGCTTGAGGAACATTAAAAACTTAGCAAGCTGCATCCTTTCTGGAAACAAACATAAGGTTTTGATAGTGAATAAGGTTTATGATAGTAATGGAAAATAGAAGTCTTGAAAATAGCAGTATATACAAGTAATAGTAATAGTTAGTACATTGATGCTGTACTTACCCGATAGTCTGTTACAAGGCCTGGAAATTAAAGGAAAAATGTTCACATTGCTTCATCACAACACACAAAGCCATCATTCATTCTAATGTTCTTCAAAAAGCTGTATCTTAGCTATCCTTTATGTTTGCTACAAACTTCAGCATCATCAGGATCAACAGGACCACACAATAACTAGTAGGATACTTGGCAGCATGCTGAATGAAGGCGCTTGTAATAAGCTTCATTCCTTAGCAGGTCAGAATATACCATTAGCAAATTAAACAGTTTACGAGAGAAGAAAGACAATTTTTTGTTTCTGTTATACCACAGATACTGGGAAGAGATGAACTGTGTTTGTTTTCTTCTGATAAGGAAAAGAAGTACCAAAAGAACCATCTATTACTGATTTTGTTTTGAACAGTTTGCAGAATCCCCAAACTCACTTCATCACTCATTTTCTGCTATGAAATGTCACTGCCTTTACTCTAGTGAACTGTTAACACTTTTAAAATAATCCATTTCTAACTGCCTTTTCAACTCATTCTTATATTTGTTGCTAATGCTTCAGCATGTCTAACAAGTGACTGGAAAATCTGACTCGGAATTGATCTCGTCCTGTTTGGAGAACAATAGTCTGCATTTTTTTATGGCTTCTCATTTGATGTAGTGATTGACCAAGCCACAGAGCAGTCCAGGGAGGCAAGCAGAGGGCATTATTAGTTATCTTTTACAGAAGCATAGAGAGAGAAGTTGCATCTACCTTTTCTTGGAATAAGGTAATTAAACTGACTTCACAGTAAATTGTAACATAAAACTGAATTACTTGTAGTAAGACAGTAACAGAAATTAAACTGACGTAAAATTTAAAGCACTTCTTTAGCAAAATGTAGAAGCATCTGCTTAGCTTTCTTACTCTGCTTTATTATTCTGCAGTGGAGTATAAGCCTCATATGAAAGTATTTACCTAAATTCCATGGGAAAGTGCTGTCAAAGTGTCCTGGAATTATGAACCACAAGGTTCTATATAGAACTGCAGCTTCTGCATTTGTCCAGTCTATGTCATTTGCATAATTCTCAGCCTTTATATTTTCTAGGAGTTAAAAAAAAAGACTGTATTTCTGTATTTCCTGTGTTACAAGCTCTCTTGCAAATGTTTTCTCATCTACACAGCCAAAACATAGGAAAAACCAGGGTGTTTCCTTCCTGCAATGTAAAGACATTTGGTTCTTTAACCTGTTACTAGGTTATTTGCAAGATAAAAAACCCCACACAACAACCAACAATCATTAACCTATTCCTGGACTTCAGAAAATGAACATGGTTGTCTCAGCTTGGTATTGAGGTAATGTAATAGCATTCATATTCTTCTGCATTGTAGCAGCCATTTTTGTTTGATAGCTACAAGACTGGTAGCAAAGAGAGTAAAGCAACTGGTGACAGATAAATAATCCTACGCTCCTGAAAGGGGCTATGTCTAATGATCCACAACAACGCCTTTCACAAGCTGTGAAGCAGAATGCAATCAATGATTAGTCCTTGATTACAAGCCTTAGTCTTACATCTGTATTTAACCAGGAGGAGTGGCATTGTGGGAGCATACATAGCATTCACAATAGAGTATAAAGCTGCATTCATGTAACACTGCCATTAGGATTTGACCTATATCCTGGGTTGCCAGGCAAGCTAGTACAATCTTCCTGGTGTGATGATGCAAATCACATAAAATTATAATTAATGACAAAATAAAGACTTTCCCCTCGGGGGCACACATAATTGCCATATGGTTATTAAGAGTAATTGCTCACAGATAGAGATATTTTTCCGCTTATTTAAATTCTTGAGTGAGAGATGAGCAAGTTCAAAAATGCTACTTCATTTGCCTTGAAAACCATTATAGAAGTTCTCAGACCTGAGACATATTCAAAAAATAAGACCCTCCACTAGACAAGTCACATTTTCTTATGCTGATATGCCATAAATCCTGTACGGATTATTAGGGACTGTAACAGCCCAGCACCTTTGCAAATTTGACTAAGTTTATTGAAGGCATAGCTGTGGATTGGGTTTAACAGCTTAACTATGGGCATTTGCATTTGAAAAGTGTTGTCCTTTGGAAGGTCTGGAAATATCAAGTAGGAATAGAGCATAGAAAGATATAGTGTCACTAGACAGCTAGTAATCAGTTGATCTCTTTGAAATCATTATGTCCAGATCACATTACATGCTATCACAGCTTCTGCAGGCAAGACAAAGGCTGAACAACTTTTTATCCAACTGAGCAGATAAAGTTTTCACATCAACTGAAAAGCGGCCTCACTGAAAGCACCTAGTTTTAAGAGAGGTTTGATTTTCTCCTAGCGTTATCTAACATCTGGAAGACCCACGGTTCTTGTGTCAGCACTGTCACTTGTCACAGGAACATATTTTCAGTTTAGTTAAGGTTGGTTTTTTTCTCCTGAAGTATTTTTTATGTATGTTAAGTAAAAGCCAGTGACTTCAGTGTATTTTCTGTAACTTGTATTTTTCATTTAAAAAGGAAAAAAATATATCTTTTCTTAACAATTCTAGCCTTTGGAGAGTGAAGCTCAGCTCCAGAGTTATTGCATTTTCCTGTTTATTGCACTGCTTTATATTTGCATTGTTTGCAAATGTAGAAAAGGAATAAAATGCAAAATTTCTGCCAGTTCAGGATTAAGGCACAAGAATCCATTTTTCCTAGGCCTTTTTAGTGAATGGTGGAATTCTGGATGGTTTTGATTTAAATGTCAGTGAGTTCATAGACATAACAGAGAGAAGATAAAAGTACTCAGGATACACTTCTGAACACAGGTCAGCACCAGCAATTCCCGGAAAAATATCAGATAGTGTAAATGGTAAGAACATCTGCATGTGATTTACACTCTTGAGAAAGTTATGGGGGAACTTGCACCACATGTTGACCCTGCACTGTTGGACCATCTTCACAATTAATCAATTAATAACTGAATGTGTAAAAATGGGAGTCAGGATGGCAAATTCCAGTCTGCAGTTGCTAGGTATACGCAAGGAGCAGCACTAATTCATTAAGAAGCTTTGTACGGGGCCTAAGATTTGTAAGTTCTTTGTAAGCCTTTTGTGACAAGCTTTCACGAGCATTTTCTACATGATAGGTAGCCTGCATCTACTGCCTCCTCTACAATCAAAGACCACAAGAGCGATAGGATAATATCACTCAAAATAGAGTACAGATATCAAACACAGTTCACCCCTTCTCTGCTGCTTCAGGGAATGTTTGCTCCTGACATGGGTTTTTGAAACTGAATCAGAGCTTGCATTCATAGCTAAGAAAAAAGATTGTAGACTACGGAAACTTTAAAACCAAATCAGATCTTGAAACCGTTCTGAAGAAAGGTATGTTGGGGAAGGCTGGTTAAGGGTCTCAACACACAGCACCCAATAATATGCTTATCTGACTGCCCAAAGATCATTAATAAATTTCTCAGCACTCCTACAAAGAGTCAATAGTAAGTCTGGAGCTGGGGAAATCTTAATACAAAAGTATTAATATAATGCTTTATAAAACAGGTTTCCCTCAGTTGCTTTTTATACTAACTAAAATCTCACCAGACATGTGTTTGCACTTTAACAAGCTTAACTCCCTAGGACACTCTGAAGATGGAAATCGGCTCCTAAACAACATAGGTAGTCTTAAGAATTTCAGTTTTCATCTTGAGTCCTTCTTTCCATTAAATATCAATATGCAAACAAAATAATAATAATCTCACTTAATTATAGTTACCAGACTCCTGATGGTGATGCTGCAGGTACAGAGGTTCTAATTTAAAGGCACCTGTTAAATCTGATCTTTTCTTCACCCTGTATAAAAAGAAAGACATCAAATTGGGAAATCTAAGAATTAAAATTGAAGGGATTAAATTTCCACAAGAAGCAAAGGCAAACTGAATGTGTTTAAACTGGCGCATTTCCTGAGCACAGCCTGTGCCATTTCCAGTGCTTTTTCACAGCCATATCAGTACTGTACTTACAAGTAGTTAAGTGTAAGGCTCAGCAGGAACGGGCAGCATGACTGCACGATTGCATATTTAAAAACAGACAAGAAACAGACACAGAGGATCTTTTTATGGTGATAGACACTCACACCAGAATGTGAGACTAGCTGAAGCAATGCTAATGTTTGCAGTCAACAGAAGTTGCCTTGAAATTACTGCAGTACAAAGCTGTGTGGGAAGAGCTGTGGCTTCTTAGACACCTTGCACAGCCATGGTGAGGCTTTGTGGATCCTAAACCCTGTCTCTCAGTGCTGCAGTGGTAGCAACTGGTAGGGATGAGCCACCAGGTTCAGACTCAGGCTCCCATCTTGTACCACCCTGCTCTTAGCTGGAACCAATATACAATAACTGACAAACATACTACAGCACAATGTAAAACTAAGAAGCATACCTTACGATTGCCAGCTAGTGCGTGGTGTGACTATACTGTTCAAAGGCCAGTGTGTCCCTTTTAATCAGCTATGTTTTGCCAGTAGGTAGTAACAAGATTTTCCTGGTTTATGCTTCACTCTATGTGTAAAACTGACTCACTTCCACAAATGTTGGGGTTTACAGAGGCAGAAGAAGAAGAAATCAGAAATCAAAAAGGGGAAGACTGTAACAACATTATATTAGGCCTATAAATATATTACAAAGTAAGTAATAATTATGTCAACACACAGACACTCTAAATGACAAAAGCCCAAACCTGTTTTGATTTTCTGTGCATCTTTTCCTGGGTTTCAATGTTTTAATGAAAAATTGTAAATGTCTAAGTAAAAATGTAATTTCCAATATTTTAGTGTATATGTACAAATGCACAGGCCAAAACATAATCCCACTGTCATCTACATCTAGGCTGTGTTCATAAAACATCTTATTCAAACAAACAAAAAACCTTCCTCTCACTTATGGTTAGGAAAGTACAAAGATTAACAGTTAAGTGCTTGCCTTCAGGCATGGACAGTACATAGCTGAAGATAAGTAAGTTTATGCACATGAAAAACAAAAGATATTCAGAATGCTCTCAATCAAAACAATAACTTATTTGTGTGCTGGAAATGTCCTATAGACAAAAGGAAGAAACTATTAACTGAAAGCAGGTTTAATTGCGGTACATATTTTTAACAAACCCTAAGTTGTTCTACACTAGTTTATTTGGCATATTTGATTACTTTAATGTATTCATGTTTCAGTAGTGTTCATTCTGTACGCAACTAACCTGAGTTACAAGCAATAACGTCTATTGTCTTGTGACAGCTTCATTTGTTCCCCTGTAATATGCTGTGTTAAATGGAACAGATAACTATTTTGCAGGCACATCTAGCTTAAAAGATACAAAAATGCTGCCATCTTGGACTTCCTTGGTGATGTTACTGCTATTTTAAAAGATGGTGTCTGTTCCATCTGGGGACTTCACAGGTCTTAATCCAGCAACCATGAGAAACCAACAAAAAGGATTACTAAAATGAATACAAAGTCTGGACATCAATGTATGTGAACCAGTTAAGTTGCACCCCTATACTCCATGTTTAGACTTCACCCTATGTATTTAAACTTCTTTGCAGTAAGTGCTTGTGTGGTCTGGTAATGGGCAGATGTGGTGTTCATAACTTTCTTGGCAAATACCCCTGGTTGACTGAAGGATCATGAATATATATTTCAAAAATATCTATGATAATGATAATCTTAGATGTTTTTTAAAGCTTGATCTAACTTGAGCGGTAAAGATTAATATATTAAGTACTCATAGTACAAAATGCTCAAAAAAAGTCCTGGTGAACAAAAGCAGTGAAAGTCTCTGAGAAGTTACTTACTTGGATTGTACATCTGCAGCTTTCAACAACCTCCATTCTACTCTAGTCTGTTCTATTCTACTCTATACTATTCCATTCTATTCTAGTCTGTTCTGTTTTATTCTATTTGTTATTTTATGCTTCTTGTGGATACTAAGAGGACTACTTATCCTTCATAGTTACTTTTTTCTCATAGGTTCCTTCATGCTTTATTACTACATTTCCCCTTTTCTGACAGTGTTGATAAGAGAAGTGAAACTGTGACACAGGCCTTAGTAGTTGAATGATGGATTTGGCTTCAAGTCAAAGAGTTTAACTGTAAATGTACACTTCATTCTTATTAAATGAATAGCACCTATACATAAATGCCTTGCTGAAATGAACCCTGAATGGCTGTAGTTGCGAAGTTTTTTGCTTTGAGTAATGAGACATGTTGCAAGGTCTCTTGAGATTCCTTGTTATGGAATCTTCCTACCTTATGAAAACAAGCATTTTATGCAATGGGTGCCTAAGAAAAAGCAGAAAACAAAATGTAGAAAAATACTTTCTAAGTCTAAAGTGTAAGCTTTTCTAGGAAGATGCTAAAATTGCCTGAGATACGAACATAAACTGACAGACAGTGTGATTGGATATATGTTGTTTTTCTGGAAAGAGGTGAAACACTTAACATAGTCCCATAGGGCTTTTGGGAAAGCAGAATTAATGAGAAATTAAACTGGTAGGGAATAGGCTCTGGCCCCAGATTGTTCTACAGACTACGCAGAAGGATGGCATAGTGTCTGATTTCTGAGTGGCTACTTTGTTAACAATGTCATTGAGTGATGTGAAAAAGAAGAGAAAAATCTAGCAAAGGAGTTTTATCGTCTTATTTCCATACACAGAAAGAAACAGCTAATTATGGGGTACTTATAAACTGGAGTCTGGATTAATCACTGCCAGTAATGATGACTCAGGATGAAAATGGAAGCCATTTGCTCTAAGGAAAGAAAAAAATAAGAAACCCAACATATTGTCCTGGAATATTTGAAGTGCCTATGTCAGGAAAACAGCTAAAGTAGAAAATGCAATGTCTTATTTATCTGAACAGTCTGCATACCTGTGGAAATAGTCAACTTTGCTGATATTAAAAGATTTTAAAAGACATTAAAAAGATATTAAAAGGATATTAAAAGAGCCAAAGGTGCACCAAAGGCAACTGAGTGATCACTGTCTCACATTTATTATTTTAAACAAGGTGACCTTCTTATAGATGATGTTTTAGAATCTTCTTTCTAATGATCAATTTTTTCTTCTTTTTGCAAATTTTTTTCTATTATAACTGAAATTAATGTTCTCATTTATGTTGATAAATAGTCCACATTTACTGAATAGCTGTTTTGCTAATAAGTATCATTAGCCATTATACTGGTAGACACTAGGTTCTGGAGATCCAGATTGGGACACAACAGAATCATCTTCCATGGGATGTTTTTGTTACTGCTGTTATTACTGTTACAATCCTTTGCTTTGTTTCAAAGTATGTCCATGGGTTTCTACTTCGGCATCTTTTTATATCAAAATGTTGTCTCTGCTGTCATCTGGGGAAATTGAAATTCAGTGCAAAATCCAAAACATTTAAAAAGGCATTTGAGAGAATCAAGGCTCAAACAAAAAGAATTTTTATTGACAATAAGAAAAAGCTCTGTTTAGCATGTTGTTCATTGCATTAACATCCTTAAATGATGTTTTTTCGTGTATGTTTTAAACAGTCCCAAAATGGAGCAAGTTTGAACCTGCAGACTTTTCAGGATTTCTCTTGGGAACATAATGCAGAGCTCAGGCCTATTTCAAAATTCTACTTTTTTGAAACTTACATTAAAAGAGTAAATTTTGTAAGTAATTTACAAGACTCAAAGCTACCCAGAACTCCTCATTCAATAGATAAATGTAAATAAAAGTCTACTGCTAGAAAGGCAGATTAATTTAACATGTGACTTTTGTCCCTTGTAATGTTTCCTTTTTACTGTAATACTTACCACATAGCAGAGCAATCAAAATTCACTAGGAGCCATTTATGAGGACTAAAGTTAAATGAATCTGCAAACTGAGAATGGATAAATAAAAAAAACAGAATTATGAAAGGGAAAAGGATCCATGTGCTAATGATACAACTGCCAAATTGTCTGAGTACACCTTAACAATTAATGAATTCCTGGATTCGGTCTTTATAGCTAATGTTCACACTTATGTGTCACCTTACTTATTAACTATTGTAGCTAAACCTTCATTTATTTTGGGGATGCAATTCAGGTTAGGTGTGCAGCTAGGCTACTGGTATATCAACATTTTGAGCATTTGCTAACAATTATACTTTACAGATACATATGTTGTGGAAAAGTATGTCGGTCAGTGTAAAGAAAATATCTGCACACTCCAGAACACCCACTGTGGTTCATATCTCAATTTTCAATAACATTTCACTAAGCTTTCTATTTCCAAGAATATTAAACATATACACACAAATTTCATATATAAAGATAAATGATATATTTAGTTCAGAATCTCCTATCACATTCATTCATAAAATTACAACTGAACAGGAAATTACTATTTTTTTTTTTTACTGTCAGGGTATTTTCTTTTAGTAGAAGTCATTTTTATCTAAGTCAAAAGAAAAACTGAGACAGAATAAGCATTCACAGTACATATTTGTACATCATGTGACAGGCGTGTTCTACTTGATGTATGTTTAAGCATAGCATCAGAAGAAACCCACACAGGTAAGATGGCCATCATGTAGGAAAAGCTTCGTTGGTGTTTTGCATTTTAACAAAGGCAGAAACTATCTGCCTTAAAGAAGAGATGGAGTCTTGGCAGCACAAGTGTCTGACTACTCCATATAGCACTTTTCTGTTCTCATTTGCTTCTCATAACCTTCTCTGTCATTTGTAAACAATTAATGATTGCTCTAATAAGATTGCCTGTTTCTCTGTCTATCTATACATCTATCTAGCTATCTCCCTGTACTGTGTAAGGTACGAAACCTGTTCATAGTTGTTAAATATTTACTCTTACAACAAATGCTGTCCCAGACAAGGGATGCGGTTTCATTTCCTTCAGGAACCAGTAACAATAATTTAAAAAATATTCCCCCACAGGAAATTGCAACAAGCTTCATTTGCTGATAAAAGAAGAGACCGAAAGAAATGCTTTATTTGTGAGGGGGTTTTCCCTCCTCTTCTTCATTAGTCACTACCTATCAGTGCTGTGTTTAAACTTCTGGCTTTACCAAACAGTAATATTTTCTCCAGTGATGTGGAAGACAAGGACTTATCTGACTGTCTGAGGGAAGCAGCAGGAAATTGAAGTATTCTTATCTAAGCAACTGAATGCCAAGTAGCTCAGCAAGGGGGGGAGGGGGGGAAGGAACAGGAGTGCTGTTGAGGAAATATTTCATTTAGCTGTCTTGGTTATTAAACCCTGTCTGTTTCAGATACAGCTACTGTCTGTGACTTTCAGGATACAAGCTAAAAATCGAACGTATCCTTTCTTTTTTCTTTCTTTTTTTCTTTTTGTGTAATGTTATAAATGTGCCTTTTTGGATATTTGGGAAAAAATCCCGTTTTTCTGTTTTGTAAAACACTCTGTTTCACTACTTTTGATTCACTACTACTTGCTATTCTGAATAATATACTGTGGTAACTATCATACTCTCAGAACAAAGCAGCAGAAATTACATAAACATAAACAATGTAACTGAACATACGAGGATTTGTAGTGCAAACTGAAGTGCAGTGCACTCAAAGATTCTAGAAGAGCCATTAATGTGGGATGCATAAGAAACACACAAATTCTATGGAAGAGCAAGATTTTAGTAGGCTGCTAGAGAAGAAACACTTCATTTACCTCCACTCCATTTAAAAGATGCCTGAATTCAGGGCAGATGAATGCACTCCCAGCATAGGCTGCATCAATATGCATCCAGATATTTTCCTTATTACCTAGAAAAAAAGAAAAAAGCGATTGAATGGGAAATAAATTAAAGAGCAGATTAAAAAGCCCTATTCATTTGCATGAGCCAAGTGCCTGAGAAAATTTTCTTTGTTGTTATTATTTTCCCAACTTAAAATTGAATTAAGAGATTAACTGTTTCTGCCATCTGGGTTTCTGTTAATACATAAAGATGTATACGTAACATATTTTTCTTCCTCTACACTTCTACAAGAATAGAGTCCTTTCATGTCTAGGTTTATCTTATTAAGCAACATAAAATATTAAACAATTTTGATTTAAGAACCATTATAAAATGCACTTTAAAAATATGTATCTAGAGATGTAGTTATCCTTTCTATAGCATTGAAACTATCTATGTTGGCAAGAGGAGCTAGGGGTTTAGCTGTGCTCCCCACTTCTAACTCATGAATCACAAACACATGTTTTTAAACAGTATCTTTTGTGTATTGATATATGTGCATGTTCATGGTTTTGAACTGTGTGCAGCAAGCTATTTATTTCAAGGACTGAGACACACAAGAGCAAGGACTGAAAGGTTAAGGAAGTACTAGTTTTGATTAGTCACTGAATGGTTTCTGCAGAAATATTTAAGCATTTAAGCCTCTTATGTATCCTCTGTAATTTAATATTCACACTCTGCTGCAGATCACCTCTATTAATACAAATGGTAAGAATTCTGGTCTGTAAGTTGATGTCTGAAGCCCACGTAACATCTTTACATTGGTCATCAAATAATTCTGATGGGTATTTCCCCATAGAGGCATATCAATTCAAACCTGCAGCTGGCCACCAAGTTCATTCTGGAATGCACGTTCTTGTGAACTACATTTTATTTTTGCATGAATATCTGGAAAAAGCTAATAAAATGTTATTCATAACATCCATGACTTAGGTTTATTTGGAAACATGTTCAAAGTTCAACTGATTATGTATTTTTAAACATACTTGGTTTGAGACACTGCCTTTATTTCATAGACTACTGCTTATGTATATTAAGAAGAAAAATTCACCCGCACACAGAAAAACTAGCATGAGTAGTGATTATGATTTGAGTAGTGTGCAATCTTTCTGCTGGTCTCTGCTGCTCAAGGAGGAAATCATTGAGAGCAATGGATGAAACACACATGATTAGCTGCTATACCTAGAAGTATAGCTGTCACTATTTTATTAGACCAGGTCCATAGAAATAACCTGAACAGTAAAATAATTTCTAGCTGCTATGCAGACTGCTAGAAACCTTTGTAGAAAGGAGGACTGGGAGAAACTGAGTCTGTGGGCCTTGAGCTGGAGGGCAGGAGACCTCACAGAGCAAGTCGCCACCACAAAAGACCCAAGTGTTTTAGGCCCTACCTCAATTAACAGAACATCAAATCTAGCTGTGCTTCCAACTGGTTATAGTTATAAATTTCCTGCTCTAAATGCACACTTGAATAGATATGGTGCGCTTCTGTTGCATTTTCATGAGGCAGTGTGTGCTTTTGTCCAAGCCTTGCAGCAGATCGAAGCTTGACATGACAAACTATAGCACAGAAATACTTATGTAGAGTCCACAACTCAATCACTGTAAACAGCCTGGCACATGTTCTATTCTCTTGAGAAAGAAATTGGGGAAGGGAGAGGGAGGATTAAGGAGAATATACGTGGATTTTTGGTGCATATTTCCCTGCTTTTTATAGTCATTAGAACCAAACAGAAGCGAAACACTTGGTGCACAGGATAATTAGAATTCAGCTTTTCCATGTTCTGGACCATTGCTCTAGATGCACTTGCAGGTAAAAGGACTTGAAGAAAAATCTTACAAACTGAAGCACTTACAGGAATTTTTAACTGAGTGTTCCAAAATACTCTGCACCCAGAAACCCTTAAGACAATGTCCTCTGTGCACTTTAACAGTTTGAGAACGCAAGCTTGCTTAGAAAGAAAACTGTAACCGAAGGTCTCATCTATAAGTAGCCTTATTGAATTTGGACACTGATGCTGCACAATGCCCTGGAAATGACTCAGCATGGCTTTAACTGGTATCTGCAATTTTACAAAGTAGCGGCAAAGACTTACAGATAGGACCCAGTTCTAACAGTCTGTCAAAGGAGCAGCAAGGTGTGGTTCCAAGTGTTGCACAGAACTGCAGAGCCAAACACACAAAGGCAAAAAAATAAAATATGTTACAGAAAAGAATAGTATCAAATGAAAAAAACTGTCTGCAAAGGCAACAATAAACAGACAGAATAGATGATATAGGGCAAAAGAAATGGATTTTAGCAGCCAATAACCATCCTTCAGGGGAACTTTTGAGAATCAATTATTTCAAAGCTCCCATAGGCATCTACTGAAACAGATGCATAAAACCAAATGTTCATCTAAAATTGACGGACAAGTAATGCAACATAGTCACAGTATTACATTAATGCTATATTTTATATATTTCCCATGTGCTCCACATGCTTATCATGTGGCCTAGTACTAACCTCACGTACACAATTATCACCATAATGATTTGCAGTTTGTGGTTTATAAGCAAACTCTGAACTTGATCAGCTTAAAGGTTCTGGAAGTGCGGTTGACAGAACGCATCATAAAAGGTTACTGCCTGAATTACAGAGCCACAGCTCTGTAACAGACCTGTAACTGCTTTGTGCTCAATGGATCTGCAGCCTGGGACCTGTTCACTAGTAGCATATTAGGTTTGCAAGATATATTCCCAGAGGAGCATTTTCTCCTAACTTCATCCCAAAATACTGGAAACATCCTTCCTTCATTTGGTTAATGCCTCATTTAATGTATCTGGCTGCATTATCAGTGGCAAAAGGCAGAAACAACATAAACATTGTATTTTCACAGTAGAAAAAGAATATAACTAGGTGAAAACGAGCTACGGTAACTTACTGGGAATATGCAGGTAGAACTATAACCCCCAAAAACCAGCTACCAAGCGCATATAAACAGACATTTTATTTTTATTGCTACACGTATGCTTTAAACACTTTGTCTCCTTTTTGCAAGTGCTAATAAAGACTGGGTTTGTTTTCTGCCTTGTTTGGGATTTTTATACAATAGAAGACACTTTGTAGGTTAAATGGGCAAATAAAATATGCTGGGTTTTAGTTAAGAGTATTAAGTAGTAATTGGATCATTTATCCAAGGTCACACACAACTATAATACAGCCAGGACACATCTACAAATATGTGAAATCCAGAATTTTGAGGGTTTATTTTCATACTTCTGGTTACTTTTTCTGCCAAGTACACTGCCAGTGCACTATCTTCTGCTTTCACTGTTTTTCCCTACATACCTGCAACTAGCCACATTTTGTCTGGTGTGTGTGTCCACACCCTTTAGTGAACTCATAACAAGACCTGTAAGAAGACAAAGGAACACCTAAGATGATACCTGTCCTTCCGCGAGGCCTTTCAAGAACAAAACCATACTGTCATAGCAAAACACAGGTATGATTATGCACTAAAACTCCATGCAGTGCAGTTTTGGGTCACATCTCCGTACTGAGTACATATGCAGAGCCTTTAGAATCATTGTCCTCCCTTGTAGAAGGAGTGATACCATGAGGGAAAATTTCCAGTGATTCCTTCTCTGCACTGGACTCCTCTGGCCCATCCAACATGCCAAGTAATCTATTTCTAAGCATCTGTTTAGTTTGTCCAGGACAGTGGGTTTTCCTGCTATACTATCTGTCATTTCTATGTAGCTGTGGAGCTGCTGCAGAATGGGGATGTGTTGCCAATGACCAGCTGAGAGCTACAGCTGGGGACAGGGTGGACTTTTGGCCTGTCTGTTACAGTCGTCATGATGTGAGTAAGCACTTCTTTAGTAAACGATTTTGCTCATGTTTGGGTCACCTGATGCGGCCTCATCTGCTTCAGCTTTTACTCTATCTCTAGCACAAGCTTTCTACTTCTGAGAAAAATAATTTCATGTTATTATGGCATCAGCAAATTGTTTGCCTAAATCCTAACATCTGTTTTAGCCTAATACCATGTCTCACTTGCCAAGTGTATGCTTTTTTCCTGTTCTGGCTCGGACATTCACATGTTGTCTCTCCTGCATTTCAGTGATACTTTCTTTAATTCTAGGGGCTCCCATACTCAAACAATGACAGCTTTTTAGGGAGGGTGTTTTTCTCCTCTTTTTTAAAAGGCGATACACATTTGCACAAAGTACTTCTGCTCTAATTAAACAGAATACTTGATAGCTACCAATATTTTACCCTTTATTTGTTCCCTTGAACACTCATCCTCATTCATAAATTGTCACCTGCTTTCAAGCTAGAGATTTGATTGCCTTTTCACTTTTACCAGCTATTGGAGACTGTTACAAAACATCTACGGTCACATTTTGAAGCAGGTCCTGTACACATCTCAGAACCAAGAACTGGTTTTCCTTCTGGGGGCTCCCTCACTAGTCTTCTCAATAACTTCTCATGAGGTTTTAACATGTTTGTTTATTTTTGCTTTTCACATTTCCCATCAAGCTTTTTTTCTCTTCTTTTCATTCTATGAAATAATGCAGCAATAGCATACTAGAAAGGCCTGGCATCTTGACAAAAATAATCTGATTATGGGACAAAGAGTTGGATAAATGCGATAGGATTTTCATTTGCTAGTTCCAAGTTTTTAGAGAACTGATGCAAAGTGAGAGACGGCTGCTTCACTACTCATTAAACTGGATTTTTCAAAATTTCTAGGAAATCCCACACTAACATAAGCATTCAGTAAAATGAGCAGGTGAAGATGTATTCAAAAAGCCAGGAATTCAAAACTATGCATCCCAAGAATATTGACCTAATTCAATAATCTGTTGCTAGAGTTAAACCCCCTCTTTTTCTGTATCTATATCATACTGTATACCTTGGAGATATTTTAAATTGTTGTAGGGGCCTGAATTTTTCTGTTTAATGGGAAGTACTCAGATAGTACTCTATTCATATGAATTTATGTACACTCTTAGAGGAAATCATATCCTGCATAGCAAAGACTTGATTCAATGTAGTCATATAAAACCCTGAAAACATTTTATCTCTAACAGTGCACGTTCCCCCAACTACACAGCAATATTAATAACTATCATCACGTTTCATTGCACCAATTAAAAATATTGGCTACGGGGAAAATATTATTATAATTTCATAATAATAAACAATAGTATTACTTTATACATATATTTGTAATAATGAATAATTATTATTAATAATTATAATTTCTTATAAAATAAGAAAGGGAAAAATCAGTATGTTTTTCCAAATCCAGCTACTAAGAGCCTGAGTTTGAAACAAATACAGTTCTGCAAATGAGCTGAACATTTTGCTGCTAACACATTTTCCTCTCAGAATAATCTAATCTTTATGTTGGGCCTTCCCGTATTTCTGAGACACATGAGAAGAACAGAATAATTACAGTGCCTTGAGGTACGTTTATGACTTCTCTGGAAGTTTAATCATCCTTTGAGGAAGGCTGCTTTTAAAAGATTGCAGGATAATTTTTTTAAAAAAAGAAGTAAGTTTGGTCTCTTTTCTTACGAAGGCAGCATGCATGTGTGGAGTCCAATTATATTTAGCACATTATTGTCTACCCACAATCAGGAGAAACTTGAGTTTCATCTTTGGCTGAACTGCAGATCTACAAATTGGGTCACAAGAAATGTAAAGAAAATTCTGGGGTTTCTATATGCATAAAGAATAGGAGTTAACCCTAATAAAATGTGGCCTATAGACTTAGTTCTGCTTTTATACATATATTCTATGATAATATGTTGTAGACTTTCTGACAAGATTAAAGTGAAATTTTCTTGGCTAGTCCAGCAATTACAATGACAGAGATTTCACAACAGAAAAGTTACACATTATTGTTATTAGTGTTGTACTGCAGTTAAAGTATTCTCCTTCTAATCAGAATAAGGAGTATGTCGCTTCAGTAAGAGATTTTATGAGTTCAAAGATATGCTTGGTTGTTTAAATAATGGCTTATTCTGTACCTCAATTCCAACATAATTTTGTTGTCCTCTCTGCAGGAGTCTAAGCCTCAAAGCTACTTGATTTAACTCTCAGAAACCACTTCAAGTGACAGCATCTGCTCTTGTCAGGACTCTCATTACCCTGTCTCACTTCTACACAACAAATCTAACTCAATTTGTATCCTGTATAGCACTGGCAAAATCACATTTGTGCAAAGGGCGGGAGACAGGCTGCACCACAGAAATGGGACTGATGGCTCAGCATAGCCTGTAGGCCTTATCCTTTTCAGGTTGCGCACTTCAAATTTGACTCAAGCCTGGTTGCTAATACAAAGCAGCAAAAATGCGTGCATCAGTCATCTCATATACTACTTTTCTGAAACCAACAGCTATGTCAGGCAATGTGCATGAATCTTTATGATGCCTGAGAGCAATGACTCTCAATCTTTTCAACTGGAAGACCCCCTACAGCTTTTGAAAAATATGTGGACGCATTTTGCACAGGCTCACCACAAAGCTTTTCATTTGCAATTAACTATAATGAGGCAGAACCTTCAATGTTCTCTTACTGCGTTTATTTTCTCCTACTCAGTTATTTGCCATCTTGCACTCAAGAGAATGTTTGTAGCTTGAAGAAAACTGCAACAGTTTACTAAACCATTCAGTATTTTACAAACCAGTGATCATTGACAAACTGTGGATTAAGAAACATTGCCCTGGACATCTGTACACATCTCAAGAATGCTTCTTTCAAACAGGAATCTGTGGTCAGGTCTTAGTGTTAACTTCTACTGAAAAGATGGCTCCTCTGTCACTCTAATTCCAATTTATTGTTTCCCAAGTGAGTCCAGATAAAAACAGCCTGCTTCATAATATCCTGCAGATCATCATTCAGAAGAGTCATTTCAGCTAGAATCAGAGAGATTTCATGCTGGGCCTTTGTTCAGCAGCAAGGCAATTATGTTTTAGAAGCTTTATACTGGATGAGGTTGTGGAAGTATACTGTACTCTATATATGCCAGCTGCAATAGATCAGTGTTAACTTATGAAAGATAGCATAAATCTCACAGGCCACTTAGATACATTCAAGTGAACTAGGCTTGAATGCAGTGGACCCTACGCCTGAACTTAGCAGTGCTTTACTTGGTGGTCTCCATATTCAAGCATTCCGGTCAATGCTCATCCAAAGTACAGGCCTGTCTCAAGCTGGGAGCATATAGGGTCCAACTGAGAAAGGCATTTATGTGTGTGCTTAACCACCACTTAATGTTTGTCATTATTGACATGGTCATGACCTCAGCATATGCTTTAAAGCTCCCCCTTATCTGGTGGCCAGATGAAGGGCTGCATATCAGCAACCCTTGGAAATTGCTCCTCAGTAAATTGCAGCAACATTAGTGCCTTAACATCAGACATGGTTAAGTGCTTTGTTTGCACAGTCTGCTTGCTTTGCTATACAAAAGTATATCTGTTTCAATTTCTGCAAAAGTATCTTGAAAGAGACAAATTACACACATCTGAATTTTAAAATCAAGAAAAGGAAACAAAAGCAGAGGTCTGGGTACACTAATTGGCAACAGCCTTCAATGAACAAAACCATATACACATTACTAGTGCTAAAAGATATTGATGGTGAATAGGAATCCAAAGACTCATTTTAAAGACAATGTCTGTCCCCAAAAAAGACTGACTGCCAAATCCTATGTACATGAAAAGCAAACCTATAAATACCAGATGGCTTTAATGAGAGAACCTGTTTCACATCAAGCAAATTCGCCCCTTATTCTCCACTCACCTCTACAAGCAAAGGACTTCTATCAAGTTCAGGATAATAATTCCTCATTTGTTCCTTAAATACAAGAGGAGAATCATGCCTACAAGGCACTGTAATTTGCTTGCATGTTCTTTCTAATCCTTTACAAAACTTTTTTTTCTTTTCTTATAAGGGAGACTGCATCAGCTTGGATGCAGCCAGGATGTCTTTATTAGGAATGATCTCTCTGCTGCTGCAAGTCTCTTTAGGCAGAATTTCTTCTGTTAAACCTTTTGCTTTGATGTTGAATCACAGCCGTTAGTGAAGGATCAGTGAATACAGGGAGACAAGGAATAACATGGCATGAGGTGTTTCCTTGGCAATGTGCATATCTTTGGCACCAGAACAAAATAAAATTGCACCAAAATACTCAAGAACAAAAGAAATGGAAAGGCTTTTGAAATCTGCAAGCCAGAAAACAGAGCACTAATAGAGTTCATGGACTGTTGCTCAGCATGACAGAGAATTAACACACCTTTCGAGTTAAGAGGCCATCCATAAGGATAATGAGATCTAGTTTAATCTAAGCTGACATGTTTTATGTATACAAATAAATGGAAGGCCTGGTACAGGCCATATGAACTCAGACCAGCCTCTACTGTCTTTGAAAGCCTGTTTTCCACAGCTAGGCAAGCTGAGGAAGAACAGCAACACTTAACTCACCCTTTGTAAAGATATCACTGAATACATAAAAGAGAATTTTTATATCCTCTTGCTACACATAAAACAAAATAAGAAGAAATAAATATTTATGAGGGGCAAGTTGCTTTTTTTTCCTAATGGATAAAAGATGAGGAAAAAACACATTAACTTTGCAGTTAGTGTATGGAGATATGATATAGTGCATAATATAAGATATTATGAGCTGGTACCATATAATAAAGAAATAAACCGTACCTTATGGCACATCTCCATTTCAATAGGTGCAACCCACAGAGGAAATTTTACTTTGGAATATCTAGAATTGCTTTGTTTCTCGGTCATAGTCTTATTATATTGGAAAAAAATTGATGGGAAGTGCCGGGTCATCCTGAGGACTCCCTAGTTAGAGTCAGACTAGAAATTAGAAGCATTCTGCATGTATCAAAACCGCTTTTCAGCCTAGTCATCCTTATACTACATAAAAACAGACACTAAAGGTTAATAACAAGTAGAGTAAAAAGATTACATTTTCAAAAGAGCTTGGTGAAATCTAAGCTTCTTTGTCCCACTTGGCCCTTAGCCAAGAGTATAAGCAAACTTAATCTGCTAATTCTTCTGAAAACAGTTCATAGAAATTTAAGTCACTTTAGCCCTTTTCAAAATGTTACCACATGAAATTAAAGAAACAACTGTCAAGTCAGACGTGACTTTTCTGAAAAAATCGTGACATATTTTGGGCTGTCTTAAAAAATCCCATTTCTAATGTACTGGATTTCTAAAATAGGGGTGGTTTTTTTCTCCAGTTTTCCTCCAGTGGAGGCCAGTAAAAACATATTCTTGGTAGCATATTATACTCCTTATACAGCCCATTTGCTTAGAAATGAGCAAAACGTTTTGCTGATGATGTACAGAGATTACTTACTCCATGGGGAAAAAAAAAAACAAACAACACAACCAAAAAAAACCCCCCACCAAACCCAAAACAAAACAAGCAAAAAAAAAAACAAACACACAAACAAAAAAAAAAAACTCTAACAACAACCCAAAACCAAAAGGCAAATTCTTGTTTTAACTCAAAATAATAGGATGGTGTTCTGAACTGACAGGAACAGTAGATCCAATAAGTAAGCAAATGTTCTTTTTGATCAGGTACTTGTCATAGTAGAACCAAACTTTAGAATTTTATCCAGTCTAACGCTGTTTTATGTCAAAAAAGGGGGGATTATGAGCTTTTGCTACTGAGGTATAAACACATTGCCTTTGCTAGGCTGCTGTGGAAGCAGAAATCTCTGGGAAGAGTGGACAAATAACGAGAAAGGATGACACCAAGAGCTTCCACAGTTAGAGGCAAGCCACATATTCACAAATACCTGCCTGACAATGTCTGATCTTGATGATACTTGAGTATATTATGGAGGTTCGTTTCTTTGCTACGGTAGTAAGGAGAGGAAACTACTGTTTCTTCAAAATATTTAAGTGTGAGACGCCATCCTTTAATTTCTTACTTTTAAACTTGTTTTGTGGGTAAATTAGAACCTGAAAAATAAGGGTTTAACTTTTTAAATATGGCAGTTCAGAATTCAAGTGTTAGGAGATTATAACACTGCAACTAAAAAATTCACTTCTATTTATTCAGCTGTCTAATATTACCTCAAGTCCTTTTAAAACATCATTTTTGCTGAAAAGGGCAGCCAGTTGCTCAAATTAGTTTATCTTCCTGCACAGAAAGGTGTGTTTAGAACACTCATGGAACTTATCCTAGTATTCTAGCTAGGCTGCCTATTGATCCCTCTGTTAGGGATGAGATCATCTATTCACGTCAAAAACAGCTTATCAGAAGCAATAAATCCACTGATTAATTAAATCCGTACTCACAAAGAATGGGATAAGACCAGAAGCTTTGTCTTCATCCAAAACTTTCTTTAGGGCTGAACCACAGACACTAAATGTATCATCTGAAGAAACATTTTTAATCTTCACACCACCAATTAGTGCAGCCCTTTCCACTGATGAATGAGCCTACAAGGCAATGGACAAATTTAAAGACAGACACTTTTTATTGGAATATAAGAAGTTAATTTGAATTTAAAAATAAAATAATGATTTCCTTCAAGTAAAGCAATACTTGAGATCCTGGGACTGTTGCAGGTATGTAACAAACAGACACATACCTCTCCCTCCTTCATACAGACAGACAGACATATGGACACACATACATATATATGCATACATACACACACGCAAAATACACTAATGGAAACCCTGAAGTATTCTTGAGACTATTGCCATGGTATCATTCAGACTAGAGTTCAATCAACCTTAGAGAGAGCTTTAATTAACATGTTCACAGTTAGGTGGGAGTGATTAAGAGCTTCAGGATTTGGCTCTAAATCAACCAAAAGACATGCAGATAATCAGCTTGCCTGATAATGATTCAGTTGCTTACTACCATATTTTTAAGGCATACAGTTTTGCAGAACCCTAAAAAGTTAATGTGGTGTGGTATAGAGTGAGATATTTTCTTACATGATAATCTTTTCTTTTTAGATTACACACTGACTAAATCGTGGCTCAATCATTCATTCATTTTGTTAGGCAATTAAGGATCATTCCCAATACATTATTTGATTTATAACTTGATCTGAATTCTCTAGAAATAGTATTTTTAGAACATAAAGCACATATTAGTAAATAAAATCAAAGTTATCACTAAAAAATTCTTATAAATTTGTGAAGTACAATAATAACTTTAGCCACAAAATACTCTCCTTCAGAGGATGACTAACCCCCCAAAAAGCTATTTTACCTTTCATCTTCTACAATTTCACTAATTGCCATTAATTTGAATAATTCCTTACATTTTCGCATTGTGACTATTCTCATTCCTAATCTCTATCCTACTCTTATTAGTTCTTGCTACTGCCTACAAGAGTACTTACTAATTCTATTCTAATTTAGCATATAATCACAGAAAAGATTAAGCTAAAGCACAGGTTGAACAAGACCAGATGAAGACACAAGTTTCTGCCTTTCAACTTCACATTCCCCTGGAATGACAAGGCAGATTTACTATCAGCTTGCATCTCAGCACTGTCTCTGGTTAATGTACTTTGGTAAGCTAATCAGGCAACAACTTGAGAAAATTTGGAAGTCTAGACTTGAAATATATCTTCTAAAGTGGAAAACAATGTGTGTACCATAGCAATACCATACTTCATTCAAGTGTACATCAGAAATAGGTATTTTATAACTGAATTGCAGCTAAGCAAACTATTACAACACACTGAGGCTGTTAGCCAGTCAGAACCTCTGAACTGCTTCTTCGACTCTCAAAAATGGTAATAAGGCTCTCTGATAACCATAGCCATTCACAATCCTAAGGTTAAAACTGCCAAGATGCTTTTGCATTATAACACATCTTCAGTAGCTTGCTGCTCCATGGAATTCCTAGTCCTCAGCAAAGTACTAAGTAATCTCCCATCACCTTTGAGGAGGGCAAGGAACCAAGCAGAAACGAGTGAAATGAGTGTGCAGCTGCTTAAGGTAGCCAAATAAACATGGTAAACAAAGGGTTGATGAAGAAATGGCCTGGGAAAATTTGAGAACATCAAAAAGTACCCTGTCTTCTGTCCTGGTCCCAGTCAGGTGTCTATTGTCAGGGGTAGCTCTTAGATGCTCCTTTTTAGCTCCAAGGTCTCAGCGACCCTTGCAAACAGAATGTCAGCCAGGATAGCCCAGGCACTAAAAGAAAATCTTCTGTTGTCTCCAACCCCCCAGGTAGTTACTGGGGAAAGACTTGTTGCCAGTCGTTCTCCGTACTCATTAGCACAAGGCAAAATTATTTCAATGGGATAAAGATTTTCCAAAAATGCCTAGGAAGATATGTAAGATCTGAGTTTAGCTTTCTGCTCTGGGCCTCCTTACTAGCCACCTTTTTACCTCCCTCCTAATGCTTTCTTGCAATATTGTGCTCTGTCAGTGCATGACTTTCTCTCCCACAGAATGGCTTAGGTTTACTTTCTTTTGTGGATTATCGTCTGTGAGTCACACAGGTCGGTTCTTAATGGAGGAGGACCGGTGAGCTCTGCAACAATCTGCTTTGAAAGGGCAGCAATATCTTAAGGCAAATCCTTCTGTAAACATAAGATTCTCTGACCTTCAGTAAGCAGTAAGGCCTGTCAGACCTTATTTCAGGTCAAGCACTTACATGGGACAAAAACCAAAAACAAGCAAAAGGCTTTGTGCATCACTGAGTCAGAGTTTGAGCTCCGGAACTGGCAGTCTGCACAGTACAGACCTTAGGGTCCCAGAAAAAAAAAAAAAAAAAGACAAATATCATTTGTGCCTTTTAAAAACAGTTTTTTTCCCTCATATTTCTTGTTCTGACTCTTCTCACCCTGCAAGTGTAGTCCCTCTTCCCACCAGCAAAGAGCTGTGTACTTCTAACTTGCTTTCCAGTGCTTTTGAACATACATTTCATAGTAAATCAAGGTAAGCCTAAAACTTGGCTATTTTATTCCGCATAATCAGATATGATTTTAAAGTAAACATCAGGTGCTAAGTTTCTTCAGTCTCATTGACATTTAGATATGAAAATGTCACAGCTATTGAGAGAAACAACATTGCTTAGCCCTTCAGTAGGATTAGTGTGTCAGAGGGTAGTAGCAGCAGAACTCACAAGATTAAAATTTGGTTTCACTAACAGTAAAAGCCTCCCGTGGTCTTGGCCTGCTGAGAATTTAGCCTAGCTCAGCCTGCTAAATACCACTCACAGTCAGAAATCAAGGATTATGTTTTCTGTTTTCTGACAAGATTTCTTAGCTGGGTTTATCCATGGAGATCTTGGCAGATTTTTTCTTTAAAAAAAATTAAAAAATGGATATAATGTTTTGGGCGTCTTGAAATACTACAAGCAATTTTCTTTATATTCATGCACTAGGTTTTCTGTGTGCATACACCTGCAACTATGCATGCATACAGGGGGAGGATGGATGGATGGATGGATGGATTTTCGCACATGTGTATATAGGAGGGAAACGTGGGCACACATAGACACACAAAACCATACAGTTACCAGTCTAAAGAGTTTATACTTACTTCACCTGTCTATTGAGATGACTGAATTGTTAAGTACAGACCCCATGTTTACATGGTTTTGAGAGGTACTCACCTGATCAGAAGCATAGGCCACCAGCCTGCCCGTGATGTCTGCTTCTGTTAGCTCAGGCTTTTCTGACTGCACCCGTCTGATAGTTTTTGTTCTTGCAGCAAGCAGTGAAATCAGGGTGGCCTCACTTGCACTTCCCTGTAAGACAAATTGAAGAATGTTCAAAAGGAAGACATTCCAGAAGAAGAAAAGCAACATTTTCTTCTGCATGAATCTGCAAAGTGGTCAACAGAAACTGCACATGAGAAACTGCAAAATCTCATGCTTTTTAAGAATATGTGTGACAGCAAGTGAGGAATCTCTATTTGATCTTAGTCTTCTCCTTTCTGATGCCTCTGTCTGCTCTCTTTAATCTCTACACTTATTCAGTTTAGGCACCAGCCTTGCAATCCGTCCTAGAAAGCGGGACTCACAGACATAAACGTATGTTAAAAGGCTCTCCAACCACACACCAATCATTTGTTAACCACTGACAATGGCAGAGTAATTGCTGAATTCTGTTATGCTGGATTTCTGCAAATTTAACTTCCACTAGAATCTGGCTGTCAACTCTCATTTCTATCGAGCAATATACATTATTATAATGCTTATTTAATATTTACAGTTATCCTGGGCAAGTCAATTATTGTGGCTAAAGGAGAAAAAACATTGACAAAGCAAAAAAGTTATGATTCAATGCAGCTAACTGCATTTCAAAGTTTAGTTATGTAAGTTTTCTTCATCAAAATCACACAGATATAACAAACAGTCACACACTATTTCTAAATCCCATTTTGATTCACAAAACATGAGTATAAATTGTGTGTTGGATACTCTGCAACAACAAAGACAGGAAATTTTATATCAGTTGATCTGTAAACTTCACAAGAGAATACAAGATCCCACAATTTTTCTTAATGGTTTTCCTCTAAAACAGGCAGATGAAACATGCTCTAAACTGCTCTTTTAAAATACAAGTAACAGTCTGTAAACATGTTTATAAATTTCAGTGGGTCTGAGTGTCCATACATAAGATTTTGTTTTTAGGTACTTTCAAAGTTGAACAACTGTCATGTGAACCTTCCTCTGCCAAGCACGTGACAGTGCAATGAATACAGTTGCCTATATTAATATTTCAGAAATATCCCCAGTGACAAGCTAATTTTGGGGTGATCTGTCTTATCCTGTACCAAAATTCTACGCTCCCTCTGTTGAAAACCTGTGTGCCTGATCTTACAATTTCATACATGAGAATGTTCCCAATGAGTTGTCTTTCTCCTAAAACTGAAGTTAGCTGAACTATTTATATATGACGAAACTGCCTTCTATACATGGCAACATCTCAACAGAATTTAAGTTTCTTGATGAGAAACTTTTGTCATCGTGTCTCTGTTAGCAAAACTATTTCTGCCATTCTCAGCACAATAGCTAAGTAACAGTGGGAAAAAATACCTGCGCTTCCCAACAGTCCTGTGAGCTACAATATAATTACTCTGGTCCTGGATGTTCAGCAGATGCAAGGAATGTTTCAGTCAAGGACATCACTTGTTTTCTGATAAGCTGGTTTCTTTCCTGATTTTTTTACAATCAGTATGTAATGTAATAGTCTAAGCATGCCATTAGGCAATGTTGTCTGAAATACCCTTTCCAGAAATTCAGCAGGTGAGAATACTTTTCATTTGTGCAAACTACTACAACTTACTGTGATGTTCATAGTGTTTCAGGTAAGCTGCATGTCCTCATAATGAAGCTGGGCAACATAAAGCCTGTGTGCAAGAACTCACATCAGGCAAGTCACTGAAAGCAAACTTTCTAAACCCGGGTTCTTCACAGTAAAGGTAGCTCTAGCACCCTTGCATTTAGTATGTGGGAAAAATACTACTACTTTTATTAAAATATATTTGGTAATGATAAGGCCCTGTAAAATCTTTATTGTCTTTCCAGGACATGTAAGGAATATACACGTTAAAGAAATGCACACAAATATATAAAAGTAAATGGCTGTAGGAAATTCCAAAGGTTCAGGCATTAATTTTAGATCTGGAAATTTAAGCCCCCACTATTCTGGAGACTGCCTGGATGGGCAGGCAAATGACTTAGGTTCAAGAATAGCCTCAGCCTTCTGAGGAGTGCCACAAGATGCCCTGGCATCCAGGCAGCTCATCCAGGCTGGCGTTTAGTCAGTGCATACAACAGTTCTTGTATCAATTTTCTTACATAGAAGGATGAAAAGGAAAGGGCCTGTTGCCCAGCTGAATCTTGCCTCCTGATATACAGCTGGAACATAGCCTAAAGGCACCTGAGGCCAGCAACTTGGGAGAGTTTTTGAATGTCTCACAATAGACATAGGCTTTTTCACCTTGCCTCAGTTTCCATAAGTCACCTTTTTTATACTGAAGCATTCAGTGTTTACAGAACATGGACTGTACATCTCTTCTATTCACCTGTCATCAATCTTGCTCTAAATAGTTTTGAGGAAAAAAAGACTTGGTTCTTGAACTACTTGACTAACTTACAAGAAGGATAAATCATCAGTGTTCCTTACCAGGCCAAAGATAGCTTGAATCTCATTTTGTTTCACCCTTAGAAATACTTTTTCTTTGCAGAGCAAGAACTCTTTAAAATTCAAAGTAGGTACACTTTTCAGCAGTTTACCTAGAATGAACAGCAGGATACAAGCTTCAGAAAGAAAGTTGCTTTCTCACTTATTTTTAAAAGCTGTTTTTTTTCTCCTCTTGAATGCTGTATTCTGCATTTAGTGACGGATGATACCTTTCCTTTTACTGCAAGCAAACAAAGGTTGCCATGGCAAGCAGGCTCAAGAGGCGGAAGAAATATCAGAAAGAGCTGATGTTCATGTCCACCAGAGCTCTGAACTGAAATTTTCTTTCATCTTTTGCCATTTTCAAGTGTCATCCTGCACACAACAACAAAGTGCTTCATATTGACATAGGCTTCCAAATGTAATCAAGAGCCAATTTTCACAGGCTGTTTTACCCAATACCACAATAATTACTTGGTATTTACCAAGAGAATGACTGGCACTTTCACATGCTCGTGTTGTCTTTGCCTCACGCTCTCTTATTTGTACCATTATTGTTTCAAGAGCAAGACAAGAAGATCTGCAGCACAAATTACTTCATCTTAAGCAGGAACACAGAGCCCACTTTCAGTCTTGAAACTGACTGGTTTCTGATGAAAATTATGAGCAATCCAGCATTGTTAGCCGGGAAGGGCAATATTTCCTGATGATAACCATCAGGCATAATTGCTTGCTTTCACTGGTACAAAATAAATACTGCTGAGATGCACGACAAAAGCTTGATTTCTTGAACAAACCCCCCTCCTCAGTCACCATAATAATAAAGATCCTAAGAGAGCAAGCAGATGAGTAAAGAGCTATGCTGGAAATATAGTTGTGTAGGTGCAGCTCTGCCTAGGAGACATAAAGCACTTGGGTGAAATTCATACTTTCCTGGGAAGACGTTGGGAAGAATTAATTAGAATATCCTATAGGCATTTGCAGCTGAGATCAAAGAAAGAAGCCCCCACTTCTAGCATGTAATTCTGATGTATTTTTGAAGCCTATCTTAGGATAGAATGGGTTGTGCCCTGCCTGGCTTCTAATTACCAGACTCCAGAGATTATCAAAGGAACACAGAACAACTATTTAAAATTCAGTCTTTTTCACAGTAGAGATCTATTTTAGTTAGATTAATAGCTATGACCAGAGTCTGCATTTGCAGAAAGACCATGTGCTAGTGAACCATGGTTGTCAAACAACATAGCTTTATTATGCATGCAAGTTTGCCCATTGATGATATATTTATTATCTAACAGATATTCCGTTCAGACATTGTATTAATTGTTAATTCAGGCCTTCATTAAGCAGTTAACATCAAAGTTTGGGGGGGTTGGTCTATTTTGGATACTGCAGTGTAGTCTGAAAATTCTATTATTTACTTATAGAGCCATTTAAGTTGAAATTTTAAGCAGCTCTTCATTTTACTTTAATATTCCTTTAGTTGTATTTTGGTATGAAGGTTTTACAAAATCAAACAACCCACAAAGTCATCCCGATTTCTTTCTTCATATCCTCTCTTACCTGAATGACTCCTCCACCTTGGCCATCCTTCTCTGCTAAAAACTCTTCAGGCAAATTAATCATCTTCCCTAGCCAATCCAGCATGACAGTCTCCAGCTCTGTGCAAGCTGGACTTGCAGCCTGGGTTGAAAAATAGAACAGAGAGAATAACCTCACTAGACCATGAAGAGAAATAGAATCTGCCAGAGCAAGAATAACTCTGTCTTTTAACTATAGAGGAAAAGACTATCTGACTAACTTCCCCAGCCAAATTAGGGACCTAAAGACCACTCTGCACATGTTTTTCTAACACTTACTGGAAAGAAAGTCAAACTGGGCATCACATAGAATCGTGACTATCAAACGTCAAAGCCAGGATTTGCATCTTGGGGTTGGGCTTTTTTTGACAACAAGTAACAACCTCTTAAGAAAAGCCCATCGTCTATGAATGTGGGGGATTTTTTAACACAATTTGCCATTCATACAGCTGATAAGAGAAGTGATAACACTGGGTGAGATGCAACAGTCATACTACTCAGTGAATTACCAGTAAGCTTGCACTGCTACCACTGATTCTAAATACTGGTGATCTTTCAAGAGCAAAACTTCTATGAGGAAATAGCTTTTTAGTCCTTGAGTCATACAGGCTATGTGACAACACTTAATTAGTCAAGGAAATTTACCTGTAAAAATACTCCTGTGACTTCACTGCTGTTAATCAATATTTTCATTGAAAAATGATACTGAAATGCTTAAAATCTTGGCAAGGTGAAGCACCATTACCACATAGCAGTACATACCCCAGTAAACTTACCCAAGAGAAGCCCACACATCCTATTCCACCACACAACATATCTGCAAGAATTGCTGGGAAGGAAGAGGCTGCAGGGAAGTAGGCAAAAAAGTATGGACTGTGCCAGTGAGTCACCTGTATTAAGGGAAAAATAGTTATTTTAACTAATGCAAGGACCAGAAACAAATTGTCACAAAATCAGAAAATATGAGAGGTTAGGACCAGTCAACAGTTCTCGACTACCTCTCTGTAACACTTTTTAGTGTTATATTTTTTAGAATAGCTTTTCTTGGTATTTTTCTCTATTTTGTATCTATCTCTCACTCAAGTTAGAATAAATTATTTCTTGCCCCCACCTCCCAGCAGTTCCAAAATCAGAGTTCTTCATTTGTCTGCCTAGAAGACAAGACTTACATGGGCAGTGGGACCCTGAGGTTTCTGTGCAGGGCACTGTTCTTGAGCCTCTGCTTTCAGGGATTCGCTGATATTTTGTTCTTTCACCTCTGACAGGCAATTGGCTTAGCAAGTGTACCTTCAGGACAGCAGAGATCCACAGAACTCTCTTGCCCATGCTCTGGAGTTTTTTGCTAAAATTCAGGCTCTGAATCTGGCCAAGCAGCCCTTCACCACAAAATGAAGCAATCTCTTCTAGTACCCAATACTTTCTGTAACTATTATCTCCCTGTAACATTTCCTTCCCATTTTGTTCTGCATTCCCACCTCTGATGAATTTTACCTATCACACTCCCCTCTCTCCCAGTCTGTGATAAGGTTTCTAGTTCTAGAGCTAACTCAGGGATCACTGTACCATGCTATTCTACATGCTGCAAATCACCATTTATTTCCTCTGCTAGCCTTCTTCATGCCAACAACCAGCTCTTCTGTAAGGGAAGAGCTAAGGGGAAACTGTCTTAACTCTTGTATGCACAATGAATCAGATATCACTTTCTCTGCTGTAGTATACCATATACAACATTTCAGATGCTCCTATCTCTTTCATATGAAAACAGTCCCAACCCACTACAATTTTTCACTGTCTAAACTAGTCCTGTACATGGTATGTTCAAGATTTCTGTTTTACTGGTGTCCTGGTTTCAGCTGGAATAGAGTTAATTTCCTTCCTAGTAGCTGGTGCAGTGCTGTGTTTTGGATTTAGCCTGAGAACAATGCTGATAACACACTGATGTTTTAGTTGTTGCTAAGTAATGCTTACTCTGATCAAGGACTTTTCAGTCTCTCATGTTCTGCCAGTGAGCACTGTCAGAAGAAGCTGGGAGGAAGCAGAAGCAGGATGTCTGACCCAAACTAGCCAAAGGGATATTCCATACCACAGCACATCATGCCGAGTATATAAACTGGGGGGAGTTACTTGGGAGGGGCAGATTGCTGCATCAGTGGTGATCAACTGCATTGTGCATCACTTGTTTTTCTTGTATTTTTATCCATTCTCTCTGTTATGTTTCTTTTCCTTACAATTATTATGACTGTTATTATTACTATTATTACCATATTTGATTTCATTTCAATTATTAAACTGTTCCTATCTCAACCCACAGGTTTTACCTTTTTTCCAGTTCTCATCCCCATGCCATGGAGGAGGGAGGGGTGGTGAGTGAGCAAACTGGGTTGTCAGCTGGGGTTATACCACAACTTGTCACTAGATCCAAACCTGCTCAAATCAGGCATCCAAAGACAAGCCACTGTGAACATTTTTAGCTGTAGGTCTTACCTGGTCAGGATCTCTTTCTTTGCTGTAACAAAGCTTTAGAGCACTTGTGGCAAACACCTACCTTCACAAATCAGAAAAAATGGGATGGGACTTGGCTCTTCACAGAAAAACAACAAACAGATCTAAAAATAGCTGATAAACAGTGGTCCCTGATGGGACCCACATGCACAGACTTTCACTGACATCCACAATGAGCAAGGGCTGCCACTGTTCATCTCCCCAGCTCTAATCCTCTGTGATCTGTAAGACTTGTGACATTCATCTTGGGTTAATCAAGTTAAACTGCCTACTTGCTGGGAGCATTTGTTTGATGAAACACAGCAGATTTCAGTTGCACCACTAACACAAAGCAAAAAAGCCAAAAAGCCCTAAGGCAAGCGCAGCTGCAGTTCTTCCTCCTGCCTTCCCTTCCCCCGTCTCTTGAAGCAACTGTATAATTCATTTCTTTTGCCATGTTGGAACAGACACACTTAGTCAAATATTGCAATGAGCGTGATATAATTGATGCTTGTTTTTTCAGCCCTCTGCTGATAAACAGTGGTACACAAGTGTCTTGATTTTGGTAATTACCACTCTAATGCTTCTCAGAGACATTTCATTGCCCAGATTTTGTCCAGGGATGTCTTCCTTTCTATGGCTTGCTTAGTCTCAGCAAGTCTTCCTTTACTACACACTAAGGATAGGTACTTCAGCTGAGAGTTCAGAGGTTAATGGATGCAATGTGGGGAAAATTAGCATCTTCATAACTTGCTACTTGCAGTAACAACTAAACTTAATAATTCTTGACTCTAAAAAAGGACATATATCTCAAAAGAACAAAGCAAGCCTGAGAGAGAAAGGTGACTCCCATTGATATATATGCAGACCCTTTCCACCTTGGCTTCCTGATGTGGAGATCAGAGTTCAGCAGTTGTTCCCTCAGTCCCTGTGTGCATATTATAGTCATTGTCATTTACTGGACTGCGCTTTGAAGGCCTACATCCAATTTATCAAGAAGTCTCCATAGAAAAGTTTTGCCACACATGAATACTTGTACTCCTACAGGGTAAAGACAGCAGTGGGTACTGCATTATTAATTTACACAATTAATTGATTCTTCCTCCTCTGAAGGAACACCATTTTCACATTTTCAATCATCCAATGTGGTAAATATCCGAACACAACTAACACAGTAAAGATGTCAGCATGAAGGAAACAAGAATCACTTATGGGCCACAGATAGCATATAGCAAAACAAGGTTCTATGAACTTCTGTCTTATTACTTATTCTGTTTGGAAAAGCCCAGTTCTTTATAAGACATTCCCCAGTGAAACACTAGAAAATCAGTATAGCTGAAGAACACTAGATGTACTTAAAAAAGTTAGTCT
The DNA here is from genome assembly GCA_009867235.2 of Psittacus erithacus. Lineage (NCBI taxonomy): Eukaryota > Metazoa > Chordata > Aves > Psittaciformes > Psittacidae > Psittacus > Psittacus erithacus. The sequence continues at coordinate 25,412 of WYDI02163701.1, read as the reverse complement.
TGTCAGGAAAAAATGGGGAGAAGATTAAGGAAAAATCTAATGAGGGTAGATTGTCCCTACAGCCAATTTCTAAAATCCCTAAAACAAATTACAAAGAATTTTAAAGGATGCTAAACCAACTGTGAACAAGTCTTCCTATGTTAAGTTCTTCCTATACTCTCTGCCTCCATGTGTTTGTACAGCACCATCATTTTCACACTTCAGTTTCTGTGAACATAGCCAACAGAAGCAACAGCTTGTGCAGCACTATGCATAGAAGAGGTCCAGAAACACTATTAAGACTAGTGTAAGTAGGCCCGACAGTGTTTGCGACGCTTCATAAGGTACAGTCCCCAGCAGCAACTGGACAACTACCCCGGCACATCATAGGTGTCAACCCAGACTAAATTCCCAATGGAGTATGCAGCTTTACCGACCTGGGATTGCAGAGATGATGAGGCCTCTTGCCTAGGTTGGGGCAGTGCAAGATGGTCTTTTAGCCTGCAGGAGGTACGCACTAGTGGAGGGTCTGTGTTTACACAACGTAAGGAGGTCTTGTACTGCTGACTGTGCAGTGCCAGAGATGATAAAAAAAGAGATCTTCCCAAGACACTGCATTAAGTATCTCAGATACAAAAGCTTGAACCCCAAAACACATCAAAGGAGGAGCAGTCAGAGACTCTGCTTATTGCATTGGGGAATGGAGTCACACAGTGGTGGAGAGTAGAAGCTTATAACTACTGGCACTAGAAGGAAGGCTTCTGCTCCACCTGCAGGTCTGCAACTACAGAAGAGGTTCAGTCCCTAGTTGCAGATGGGCTAGGGACACAGCTGTGTGTGGTGAAGCACCCAAGCAATCTGAGTCTTGACCCTAGTGTTGATAAGAGGAATTTCGGTTTTAAGACCCAACAGAGAGATTGTGAAGACTTCATCCTTGGAGATATTTAACACCCAATTGGACATCGTCCTGAGCAACCTGCTGTAACTCTGCTTTAAGTGGCAATGGACTAAATGATCTCTAGAGGCGCCATATAACCTCTACTATACTATGATTTTATGATTCTATGCCCATGTGAGTCTTCAATATTTAGTATAAACATCATAGGCAGAACCAGAGTTACTATAAGAACTGGGATTTATGTACTTGTGCTCTTTGTCAAAAACACTAACATTTCACACTAGAGGAAAGTTTTGGATAGAATATTTCTTCTTCAGCATGTATCACCTTGTAAAAGTAAATTTACTTGCAGGGCATGTAAATATCAAGAAAAAAATCAATTTAATTAAGAGAAAATATGACACATTGATGGCATAATTGGAATTCGATGTCACTTTCTATTCTCATATGACTCATCTATTTTAATTCAATATTATTTTCTTGAATGTTCTTGCTTGTTTAAAGCAAAGTGTTTTCTGTTGTACACCACAGACAAAATAATGAAAAAGAAAAGGCAATCATATCTATGAGCAGCCATGAAAGTATTTGCATGTGTTGGACATAATTCACCTATCTAATTAATTCTATTGTACTTAAAACTTCACCCACAAATTTTTGAGAAAAGTGGAGAAATTTTCATTGACTTCAGTGGAGCTTTTGCCTGTGAAAGGACAGCAGCGTTGGCTCCAAGGGAAACAAGATGAAGTCATATTGAAGATCAAATATTTACATTGGTCAATGAAAAGGAATTGGTATTATATTACACTGACTAAACACATTTGCAGAGCAGTGGTTCTAGTCACATCGCAATCACATCACCTAGCTACATCCAAAGAAGCAACCCAAAATTGTTATTGCAGAGATCCAAAAGAGAGATTCCTTTTTAATATTTACTAATAATCTTCTCCTCTTCAAGCTATTTAGAGGCCTTAAGAGACAAGCATATATTTAAAATAAAAAAGGTATACCAGGAGTGGAAAACCAAGAAAGATTCAAAACTGGACAAATGCTACATACTTTGTTCTGCATTGTCTGTCCAACATTGATCTATCCAAGGACTAATATTTAGGTAGTGGCCACCTGCCTTAAAAGCTACTAGAAGTTGACATTTAGGAGTGTAAGTCAACAGAACAAGTATCAAGAAGAATTCTTTCTAATCAGCCCTATAATAAAAGGAAGTCTCCTAAGAGAATTTTAACATTTAAAGATCAGCTTGAAGGAACACTTTAGACACAGCAAACTAATAAAAAAAAGCATTTTATAAAATATTTACTGTACTTCGCAAGTAGCAAAAATATCACATGAAATTGAAAGTTATGAAGCTTTGCCTTAACCAGTTCAAGGAGAGGAAAGGGGATTATTTCCAAAAGCAATCCTCACATGAAGTAAAGAATGATTTGATTATTTTTAGCAAGAACAGAAAACACTTGTTGTGTAAAGCATTAGGTCATATTTAACTAGGTGTACAAAGCAGAATCTTGCCTTCTAAAAGCTAATCAGTGTAGATACTTATGTTTGTAAAGTCTAGCTGCACAGCCTTCAATACACACTTTCCTTAAAGACTTTGAAAGCCTACATGCAGTATTGAATGTTACACTAAGGATCCATTTTTCTTACCCCTGGCATGATGATCTTCTCAATGTCTTTAAAAACATCCTCAAAGCTCTCAGGATCCTGGGGTGCACAGTCTGCAATGAGGGGCCTTAGATATCCTGGTTCCACATCTGGGAAGACTTGTCTTTTATCTATCATCTCCAGGTAATCTGCAATATAGTCCACCATCTCCTTCCCTCTCTTGCGGAACTCTGCAGCATCCATAGATACCAGAGTTTAGGACAAGAAAAACCCTAAAAAAAAAAAAGAAAAAGAAAAAAAAAAAAAAAGGAAAAGTTACTTTTGAAAGAAAATTTTACCAGCTTTAAACCTGTTATTCAGATTTATAGCATGACTCATATGGCTTTTCTGAATAGACCATATGCTCTCATTTCTGCATATTAGGCAAATATCCATACAGTATTGCATTCTGCTTCACACCAGTATCAGCTGAACATTGTATAGAAGTAAATCCCACTGTTAAATCTTTGATGCCTAAGTCACGATGTAGATTAGCTTAATACAGATAGGCTGTATGTTTAGCACAGAAAAGCAGTAAAGGCACATCAGTGAAGATTCAGGAATCACAGACTTAATTTCTGCTGTTGGTTGACACAAGGATGTGGCACTTTCATGTGGCACATTAAGAAGAGGTCTAAGAAAATAGCATGCTGTCTGTCTCTAATATCATCTATAATAACGAGCTATAATAATCAGTTATCACAGGGATCCATTTTGCTGCCCTGTCATTTTATCTACTTCTTACCTCCTGTCTTGCCTTGAGATTTAGCTTCCTCACTTTTTCAGTCTAAATGCACATGCTGTGTCATTTACAAAATCTTACTTCATACCAAGGTTTCAATTAGAATACACTTAGATGTGATCTGTGCTGTATTTTGCAAGATGTGAGAAAGCTCTCTGGGGCTGTCCCTATTTTCAAGATGTTGTGCAGGAGCTCTAAGGGTGCTTTAAGCTAGGCAGAGACTGTGTGAGCACACCCAAGGTGATATATGTCTCAGCTCAGATGAGCTGGAGTTTGCTTGCAAAAGGCTGTGTAAACATAATTCATATTGCTACAGTGCCTGCTCCTGCCATCCTGGCCTGCCCAACACTTTTAACTGTATGTGGCTGTGCATTTTGAGTGGTCAATAAATACAAGGTTGAGACAACAGCGCCTGAAAAAAGCCCAAGAGTCTTTATGCACTCTGAGTGATACTGTTCCTTGTGACCTAGTAAGAAAATTGGGAGGTGAAGCAAGGATACTCGCTGCTAGTGTAAACAATTACTACACTTAGTTCACATGCCTTCAGATCTTCAATTTTTTAATAAAATAATTATATTAAGCACAATGTGAATATTAGGTAATTAAGAGACAATTTGTTAGATATCAGCTATTCGGTGAAGAATGGTGTTGATTGAAAAATAGGGTGGATTGAAGAATAGGGTGGATTAAAGAACAGAGTTGTAAATAAGTAACCTTAGGTTAGGTTTTGTTAACAACTATAGAGAAAAGGAAACTACTAAGATAAGCTTTGCCAGAACCACCTGGTGGTTACTGATATGAAAACGATCCTAAAACAAAGCGATGACGAAATAACCACCAGGGGTCTGAAAGCCCACTACCACATTTTTGTGTGCATACAGGAGGCATTCTCTAAAAGTATGATGATGTAATGTATGTAAGCTAATGAATATGTATGTTTAAGGACAATATAATCACAGCCTGGTTGACGCTTCAGAGAGACACGCTTGGAGGAGCGATCCCCCGTGTCTCCCGGCGCCGCAATAAAGAATACCTGCTTGTCAGCTTAAAACTTTGTTGGCTTGTTCCTGGAGATTTCTCTGAATCATTGGATATATATACTGGATCTCTGTACTTGGATCTATAACTGAGGTCATCATTTTAAGAAAAGAGAGATCCTTCTGGGGTCTTTATTATATTTGAATTAGTACTGTCACATTACAAAAGAAAGACATCATTGATAAACGCCATCCTAGAGACATGTCTGTTGCTTCATATAGAGGACCTGGGATCTGTGTGGAGCAGCTGCTGCTGCTATTTAAAAAGGCAGGGTGGTGCCATAGGTCATGAACCATTTGGGAAAGCAAGGATCTGAACAGTAGGAACTTCTAGCCTCCACCGCCCCACTCCCCATGCCACACTCCCCCCACCCCATCCTCACCGTCTCTGAGAATAGGTGTTATTGTTGCTGTTTTGTTAAGAGTTATATTACTCTCTTTAACCATCATGTAAGTGTTAAATGGCTCTCCCTATGCATTTCTGAAAGGGGAATTAGGACCTTTCTCAGATCTTGCTACTAAGCTGCTGAAAACACCTTATCAGTAGTCATTACCGTCCTCAGAGGATTCTGGTGGGCAGTTTTGTGTGTCATCTCCCCTTTAAAAGTCTGTGTTTAAGCAAGCAATTTTGTTTCTACTCCTTTACAATTAGGGTTACAGTCAGGATTATTGTATTTCTTCACTACCTCCCAAATCTTATGTGCATTTTCATTTAATACATTTTTGGTGGCAGTTCAAAATTGCAATAAACTTTCTAAATAAGTCAGCATGAACTGCAGTGATCAATATGCATCTCTGTGGCAGCAAGCTAATCACACCCCGAGGCTCCATTCTTTGCTTTAGATATTTTGCCAGAATAAATCTAAATATCATACGGTTACACTTGTTTTTCAGAATATCTCTAACTTAACTTACGCTGTCATTATTTCTTTTAAGCTACTTCATTCATCAGTTCATTGCTATAGCATGGTCTGAAGAACTTACATGTGGTAATCTGTTATTTTTCCCTCTGGTTTCATAGATGAAAGCTGTGAAAATAAGAATTTAACCCGTGGCTGCCAAATTAGTGGGATCTGCCTGAGACTGAACTGACTCAGAACTCCCACCAGTTTGGCATTTCTAGCACTACTGTTGCTCACCACTGAGTTACAGTTATTCCTACAGACTTTTACACATGGATCAGTTTAGCTGAATACCTCATTCAGCGTCTATGGGTCCAATGAACTGTCAGTATGATCTCAAGAATATCACTATACTACTCTCTAGCTTTACTTTGTATCAATAAAATATAGTGAAGAATGGTGTTGATTGAAGAATAGGGTTGTCAATAAGTAACCTCAAGAACGTTAGGTTTTCTTAGCAACTATAGAGAAAAGGAAACTACTAAGATAAGCTTTGCTAGAACCACCTGGTGGTTACTGATATGAAAACGATCCTAAAACAAAGCGATGACGAAATAACCACCAGGGGTCTGAAAGCCCACTACCACATTTTTGTGTGCATACAGGAGCCATTCTCTAAAAGTATGACGATGTAATGTATGTAATCTAATGAATATGTATGTTTAAGGACAACATAATCACAGCCTGGTTGATGCTTGGGAGAGACACGCTTGGAGGAGCGATCCCCCGTGTCTCCCGGCACCGCAATAAAGAATACCTGCGTGTCAGCTTAAAACTTTGTTGGCTTGTTCTTGGAGATTTCTCTGAATCAATTTAGCACCCTAGATGGGACACTCTCTGCTCAGCTGCAGGACCTGCTGAGGACAGGGCTCCCTAGGGCCACTGGGACAAATTTCCCTTGAGGGATCCCTTGACTCCCTCAGATCACTGCGAGAGCAGACAAGGGCCATCACCATCACTGTAAAGGTATTCTTTTGATTATTTTATTTTATGGCATTCCATAAGGCATAGGAGACATCCTATGCAAGAACGTGGTTAATATTTCCTAAGGTGTACACAGGAATAAGAAAACCTTCCGTAAACTGGGATAGGAAATTCTCGTGGGTAAAGGCATATACCCAGCTGCTAGCGTCCATTTGGTATACAGGTATACAATCTGAATTGTTCCGTAAGGCATAGGAGATGGCATATGCGGGAACACAGTTGTATTTTTCTGGTATCTGACCCAATTTCTGAAAACAGGTATTTGACGCTGTGCTTGAGTAATTAATGAATGGCAAACTGTTTTTATTTTTATCATGCTGCTAATTAGTATTTATGTACTTGACATATGTTTTTGCTTTTGTTTTATTGTGCTGCTAATTAGTATTTGTGTACTTGGGTATGTTTTTGTCTGTTTTCAAAATTGTGAGCAAGTGAGTGGAATTTTTGGGATCCCGTGTGACTCTGTGTGTGTATAGCATGTATAAGAAAATAATGAGAAATAGACAGAGTGAAGAAATAATAGAAAAGAGCCCTATGGGATGTATTCTGGCTCATTGGAAAGAACTAGGAGGATCCCCCAGTGGCTCAGTAAATACAGATTTTAATTTAATATTGTAACCAATGGTGGCCATTATATACCTTAGAGGATCAGAAAAAAAGGCCCAAAAAATGGGATTTTGAATTATAATATGTTGTTGCAATTAATGTTATTTTTAAGGCGGCAAGGAAAATGGGATGAAGTAATGTATGCAGATACGTTTTTCACATTGAGAAGTCATCCAGAGTGGCAGAAAGAATGTGGAATAAATAGAGTGCTACCAGACCATCTGATTCTAGCCTTAGAAAAGGACAGAAAAAGTCTGAAACCCAAATTAGAAAGATGTTTTTCAGGATGTGACATAGGTGCAATGTGTCTGAAATTAAGAAAAAGGAAGGAAGATAGGATAGAAGATTATGTCCCCCTGAGATTTATGACACAAAACCCTCAAGGTCCAATAAATCCTGTAACCCCTGCTGCAAGTCCTCCTGATTCTGATGATGAGGAGGGAATGAACAGTAATGATAATAGCAGAAAAGAATTTAAAGGTACCCCGATTGCTGCTCGTGTCTGTAGTAAGACAGGACCTGTGACACATGCACCTTTAAGGGAAGCAATGGGACCTGAGGGATGAACCAGAATAAGAGTAAATTTTTCAATGGGAGACTTAGATGCTTGGAAACAGATTGCTAAAAGTTATTGAAATGATCCAATAGGAGTAGCAAAACAATTTGAACTGATTGTCAAAAGTCAGAATCCTGATTGGAGAGATATAGACTTAATATTAGATGCATTAACTGAAACCGAAAAGCAACTGGTGATAAAAACAGCTTGTGCTCAGGTTAATGCCCAAATAATCACTGGTGCATTGGCAGGAAGAATGGAAGAACATGTTCCTTTGACTATACCAGACTGGGACTATGATGATCCAGCAGATTATGCTGCTTTAAAGAGATATCAGAATCTGATTAAATTTGGGGTAGAAAATGAGATGCCAAAAGCTGTAAATTCGTGGGTTCTATTTGAAATAAAAAAAGGACCAAAAGAAACACCGACCAAATTCCTAGGCAAATTAAGAGAAGCAATGCAAAAATATACTACCTTAGACCCTTCTTCTACCAAAGGGAAATTATAAATCGCTAACTTATTTCTAAGACAACAGAAGATATTAGAAGAAAATTTCAGAAATTATCAGGACCTGACAGTCAACATATAGAAAAATTAGTAGATGAGGCATGGAAAGTTTATAGAAATTGGGAACAGATAAAAGACAAAAAGCTAGGAAGAATGATTGCAACTGCTACAGTAGCTGCTTTAGAGCACACAGAGACCTGCAGGGGAAGCAGAGGACAGGGCAGAGGAAGAGAAATAGCAGTTAGAGGCAGAGGAGAAATGTTCAGTAAAAGGGAAAGAGCAAATTTTTCTCCCAACATAGAACCTAATCAGTGTCTAAAATGCAAGGAATTCGGACACTGGAAGAGAGACTGTCCACAACGGAAACAACAGGAAACACCAGTGACTGAACTAGAGTTAGATTGACGGGGACCTGGAGAATCTACCCTAGCAGATCCACTGGTTAAATTAAAGCTAGGGGAGGGAAAAAAGGAGATAGAATTCCTGATAGATACAGGGGCAACTTATTCGGTACTAAATTAAAATTTAACTCCGGTTGGAAAAGAATTCGTTACATTTGTGGGAGCTACTGGCCGCAGGGAAAAAGCATTTTTTCTGACATGATTAAAATATGAATTGGGAAAACAGATTGGTGTGCATAAATTCTTATATATGCCAAATTCACTGAAATCCTTATTGGGACAAGACTTATTAGAACATTTGGAGGCAAAAATAACATTTAAAGAAGGAGAAATGGAATTGAAGGTAAAAGATGATCAGCTGATTAAAATTCTGAGCTTATCTTTAATCCAACAGAAGATTAATGAGAACCTTCCTGAAATAGAAGAAGTCTTTAACCAGGTATATCCAGGAGCATGGGCATCTGAAATTCCAGGTAAGGCAAAAAATGCTTTGCCTATTAAAGTAGAAATAAAAAGGTTAGAATGAAACAATATTTCTTAAAATTGGAGGATTGGAAAGGAATAAAAAAAATCATTGATAAATTTTTAAAATAGGGATGATTAATTGAATGTGAATCGGAATCTAATACTCCTATCTTGCTAGTAAAGAAATCTGATGGGAAAAGTTACAGATTAGTTCAAGATCTCAGAACAATCAACAAAATTGTGGAGGATATTCATCCAGTAGTAGCCAATCCACATACCTTACTGACTAAATTGAATAATAATCAGCAGTGGTTTATCTTTCTGGATTTAAAGAACGCATTTTTCTGTCTGCCTCTGGCTAAAGAAAGTAAAAATTTATTTGCTTTCAAATGAGAAAACCCTGAAACAGGAAGAAGGACACAGCTCACTTGGATGGTGTTACCTCAGGGATTTAAAAACAGTCCAACCATTTTTGGAAATCAACTGGCACAAGATTTAGAATCCTAGGAAGCACCCACCCAGACAGGCACTTTACTACAATATGTTGACAACCTGTAAATTGCTACCAAAACTGAGAGAGAATGTGTTCAATGGACTGTAGAATTGTTAAACTTTCTAGGGCTAAATGGATACTGGGTGTCTAAATTGAAGGCTCAACTAATTCGAACTCAAGCATCTTATTTAGGATACGAAATAACAGGAGGACAAGAAGAACCTGGAGCAGCTCAGAAGGAAGCAATCTGCCAAACACCACGACCATCCATGGTTAAAGATCTCCAGACGTTTCTGTGAATGACAAGATGGCTTTGACTCTGGATCCATGATTATGGTGTTCTGGTAAGACCCTTATATGAGCTGCTAAAAGAAAATCCAACCTTTCTAAAATGGACAGATCAAGCTGAAGAAGCGTTTAAAAGTTTAAAGACAGAACTCATGAAAGCTCCAGCTCTGGGGCTCCTGGACATAACTAAACACTTTTGGCTATATTCCTATGAGAAACAGGGAATCACCTTGGGGGTTTTGGCTCAAAGACTGGGACTTTATAAAAGAGCAGTGGCCTATTTTTCAAAACAACTGGGTGAACCAAGTAAAGGCTGGCCTGGATGCTTGAGAGCAGTGGCAGCAGTTATCTTAAACATCCAAGAGGCCCAGAAATTTACACTGGGACCAAAGATCACCATGTTAGTATCCCATGCAGTATCAGCAGTCCTAGAACAAAAAGGTACACATTGGCTATCGCCATCACATTCTTAAGTATCAAGCCATCCTAGTAAAACTCGATGATGTGGAAATTGTGATCACTAATGTTGTGAATCCAGCATCTTTCCTTCAGGAAACCCCTACCAAACCACTGATTCACGATTGCTTGGCCACTGTAGAGACAATATATTCAAGCTGACCAGATCTGAAGGAGGAGCCTTTGAAGGGTGCAGATTCCTGGTCCACCAACGGCAGCAGCTTTGTTAAAGACGGTAAACAAAGAGCAGGACATGCCACAAATACAACTTCAAAGGTAACAGAAGCTAAACCATTACCCTCTAACACCTCAGCACAAAAGGCAGAAATAAAAGCCCTGACTAGAGCCTTGGAGTTGGCAAAGGACAAGCAGATAAACATATGGACTGATTCCAAATATGCCTTTGGTGTAGTTCCTGCACATGGAGCAATTTGGAAAGAACAAGGACTTTTAAATGCCCAAGGAAGACAAATTAAACATGCAACGGAGATTCTACGACTATTAGAAGCTGTACAATTACATAATGAAGTGGCTATCATAAGAACATCAAAAAAGTAACTCTGATCAAGAGTCTGGAAACAATTTGGCTGGTTGTGAGGCTAAATGAGTGGCAGAAACAGAAAGAGTTGAGGTGATGTCCTTAATTCCCAACGGTAAACTGGTAATTGAGCAAAATAAACTTAGGTACTCTAAAGAAGATATGAAACTAATTGAAGACTTGTAAGGACAGGAAAATGAAAAAGGTTGGATAAAAATACCTGATGGGCAAGTAGTGATCCCCTATAATCAATTTTGGAAGTTGTTACAAGAAGAACATGACAAAACTCATTGGGGAAGTAATGCCTTGTATAAACATTTAGATAAACAGATCATAGAAAGAAGTTTATATACCATAGTGCAATTAGTAACAACACAATGTCAACTATGCCTGAAAAATAACCCTAAGACTGAAAACAGGAATCAGATTGAGACAACTGAAAAAAGAAATTATCCAGGACAACAGTGGCAAATAGATTTTTCTGAATTACCTAGGAAAGGAGGTTATCGATATTTGTTGGTATTGACAGATACATTTTCAGGGCAGCCAGAAGCATTCCCTTGCAGGGCAAATAATGCAAAACAAGTGATTAAGGTGCGATTAAGTGAAATAATAGCTCGTTTTGGGGCACCAGCAACTATCTCTTCTGACCCCTGTACACATTTCAGTGCAAAATTATTACAAGAAATCCGGAAGAGATTGGAAATAGATTGGCAATTGCGTGTTCCATATAGGCCTCAGGCCAGTGGGCAAGTGGAAAAAATGAATCACTTAATTAAACAACAGCTTGGGAAGATTTGTCAAGAGACTAAGTTATGTTGGTATCAAGCATTACCATTGCCCTCATTGAGAATCAGAACAAAACCTCTGTCAAAGGAAGGAATTAGCCCATTTGAGATTCTACATAGAAGGCCATATCAACCTCAATTCAAAGGAGAGAGCCTTCAAGAAGTAGGAGAAGGATACCTTCAACAGTTCTTGGTAAACTTGGGAAAACAGAAGAAATAAACGGCAGAGGGCTAGAGACCAGGGCTAGAGATTTAGATTATCCTATTCATTCTTTTAAGCCAGGAGATTGGGTTTTTATTGAGAATTTTGCAGGTGATCCCCTAGAAAAGAAGTGGAGTGGACCATACCAAGTATTACTGACTACCTTTACAGCAGTGAAGATAAAGGAACAGCCTGCTTGGATACATTACTCAAGAATCAGGAAGGTGCCAGGACCAGAAAAATATCAGAACTGAGAAAAAGTACAGCACGTCGAGTCTTCAGGACCCACATGTATGAGAGACTACATCGATCATCATTTGGACTTGTATAACAATAGGTGTAGAAGACAAATTGGAATAGATTATGGAGAGATCCTGTTTATACTGACAAGAGCCATACAAATTTACAGGTTTTAAGGATACACGCCTTGAATATGTCAGAAGTTTAATGTGTAACCACTAACAAAACTCTTAATCAAGGCAACATGTCAGCAGGAAATTACCCGTATTGCAGCTGGGCAATGCAACTTCGCCTTCGAAAACCTTTAACTGGTTATTGGAATGTTCCTGAAGGGAAAGGGTGGTATTAGTTATGTGGAGAAAATGCCTATAAGGCTTTGCCTCGTAACTGGAAAGGGACATGCACACTAGGAGTAGTGGTTCCAAACTTCACAGTAATTGATATTCATCCCTCTGGAACCTGGGTTGGGAGTTTTATTAAAAGACTCAAACGAGGATATAATCCCATAGCAGAATAAAACACTGCTTTCCATAGCTTTGTTAGGTGGCTTATTCCATCTCTGGGTGTTACTGAATTAGGAAAAGCAGTTGTAAGTATCTCAGCTGCAAATGAGGAAATGGAAAATCGAACTGCTGATGCTATTCTAGCATTACAAGAAGAAATAACCAGCCTGTCTAAAGTACTGCTCCAAAATTGAATGGCATTAGATACACTGTTAGCATCCCAAGGAGGAGTTGGTTCTGTAATCAGTGATAGTTGTTCCTATATAGATCAAAGTGGAAGATTACTACTGATCTAAAGGAGATGTGGAAACAAGTTAAAATATTTCATGAGGTGGCATGGGACAACACCTCATGGGGACTTAAGGAAATTTGGGAAAAATTGACATCATGGGTACCCAATCGCTCCGGGTTAACAGTTGTGTTTTACTGTATTTGTAATAACAGGAATGGCTGTGATTATGTGTATAACAGTCCAGTGCTCCTTTTGGTATTGCAAACAATCCATGATGAACTATAATGAATGGAAGAGAAACAAAATTAAGCATCAAATAGAAACAGGTAAATACTTCAGGAAACTTTAAATAAAAATTAAATAACTCAGTTGCAAAAGAATTTGCAATAGGACAAGAAAAGGGGGGATTGAAGAATGGTGTTGATTGAAGAATAGGGTGGATTGAAGAACGGGGTTGAAGAATAGGGTTGTCAATAAGTAACCTCAAGAACGCTAGGTTTTCTTAGCAACTATAGAGAAAAGGAAATTGCTAAGAAAAGCTTTGCCAGAACCACCTGGTGGTTACTGATATGACTGACATGACAATGATCCTAAACCAAAGTGATAAAGAAATAACCACCAGGAGTCTGAAAGCCCACTACCACATTTTTGTGTGCATACAGGAGGCATTCTCTAAAAGTATGATGTAATGTATGTAATCTAATGAATATGTATGTTTAAGGACAATATGATCACAGCCTGGTTGATGCTTGGGAGAGACACGCTTGGGGGAGCGATCCCCTGCGCTGCAATAAAGAATACCTGCTTGTCAGCTTAAAACTTTGTTGGCTTGTTCCTGGAGATTTCTCCGAATCAATAGGACACAAAAGCTCCTGTGGATAGCTTGGTCTTTTTCCTGAAATATAAATCAAATGGCATAAATAGCATCATGTGTAAGCTCACAAACACACAGACAGAAATAAATTTATCATATTACTACAACACAGATACGATGTTATATAGCTTGTGATAACTTTTTTACCACCAAGATCTTTCTGGATCTGAAATTCTTTCTAATGCAAGTAATACTTGCATTATCTTGTTCCTATATAGTATGCTGATATAATTTATTGTCATTTTCATTGGTAGCAGTTTGGACAAAATCCTTTTTGGATTTCAAGATAAGCAAATAAAATTTGGATCTAAACATCAGATACACATTCTGTGGTTTCAGCTTATGACCATGGCATTGAAAATTTTCAACTCAGTTTGACAAAATACACATTTTAGATAATCACTGAGATCTTATTTGTCATATGCTAACTATAGGTCTTCCCAAGAAATGGGGGTCGCCTGTCTCATCCTAACATTGTTTTGGCTGCACTACTGTCATAAATTATTGTTGCAACAGCATTCTCAAGATTCGGGATGAAGAATTAAATTACAGGGAAAACCCACTGTTTTGCATGGGAGATGTAATTAAATCAGGAAGCTTAAACATAAAGAATAGGAGGATAAACCATCCATCACAAATCTACCATAGTCGCTGCAGTGTTGTAAACTGATATAAACTAGTATCTAGTTAATCTCTAATGAGCTTTCACTTCAGTTTGATCCAGTCAAGTACATCAGTCTGCTTCACTCTGAGGCAAAGTATTTAATTCCTCTTTCTCCCAAGGACAACTGAGAAATTAAGATCTATATAAACATATCTCTATCTATCTATCTATCTATCTATCTATCTATCTATCTATCTATCTATCTATCTATCTTTATATACCTATACATCATCTTTCCTAAAAGCCCTTACCTGAAAATTTCTTACCTACTCTAACACATGTATCTTACTGGGAACTGTGAAGGCAAACTCCTTGCAGGAACACAGTGGTCATTTAATTTTTTCCTTTCCACCTCCTATTTTATATCTGTTCTCCTGTGAGTGACAGACACTTTCATCCTTATTTTTATTCTCTTCCACAGCTCTTCATTATAGATCTGACTGAAAGTATTACTTGCCATGGAAGACACATCCACTAGACTGAATATCTGACAACCAGTTTGTACCTCTAAAAATTCAAACTACATCACCACTCTAAGCAGTACCTATCTCTCACATGCATATACAACACACATGCAATGCAACAATACAATGTGTACAGACCTTCCCTCTCTTCTGTTATATTCTAAAAATATAGAATTAGATTTTCTAAGAAGCAAAATACCTCAGATAACTCAGCCTTTAGGGTCTAAAATGAAAATGCTGTTTGACAGCATCATAATTTCTTAAGCGCTAAGTGTTACAATCTGTGTGTACTTGAAATGCCCACTTAAGTCGAAGGGATTTAAACTGAAAAATAATGCAGGCTGAGTTTTGAAAACTAAATGGAAATTTCAGTGAAGGTGAGAGCCTCTCTAAAGTGTTTAATAGTGGTCTGTTTTCTTGAAGGCCCATAAGGACTGATAAAGACTCCATGCTCTCAGGGATCCCCCACACTTCCCAGGATGAATTTTAGCATATTCAAGATCTGCCAGATGAACCCCAACTGGGGAGAGTACAACTTCTCAGAGGCACCCACCCTAATTATCAACCTCTATCTCTTTGTAAGCACACACTGTAAATTCACTGACAGCCTCACTCTGATTGATAAAAATCAGTTTTACCAAGTATACCAATCCAAGCCTTCCAGTACCTAAAATGATCATACAAGAATGCTGGAGAGGGACTTTTTACAAGGGCATGTAGTGACAGGAAAATAGGGAATAGCCTTAAACTGAAATCAGGTAGATTCTTATTAGATATTAGCAAGAAATTCTTTACTGTGAGGACTGGTGAGGCACTGGCACAGGCTGCCCAAGGAAGTGGCAAATGATCCATCCCTGGCAGTGTTCAAGGCCAAGTTGGATGGGGCTTTGAGCAACCTGGTCTAGTGGAAGCTGTCCCTGCCCATGGTGGTTGTGGGGAACTAGATGACCTTATAGGTCCCTTCCAACCCAAACCATTCTATGATTCTATGATATACTAGGTATGAGTACTTATGTTGCCAGCAAGAATCAGTAGATATTGTCACCACTGGATACTTCTTCAGATAAAGTCCTACTTGATTGGATTGAGTTATGCTCTTAACTTCAGGTAAAACCAAGAGCAGTCATGTTAAACCTTATATGATATATATGTATCTTCTTCAAATTATTATTATTATTATTCATATATATACTCTTTGTTTTTAATTTTGCTGGATTTTTTCACAGAAAGCATATCCTCTGATGCTTTGTTTAAACTGCTCCTACCTTAATGCACTGAAATTAGAACATGGCAACATTTTATTTTAGTGAAGTTACTAAAAACTGTTGTTAAGTTTTTGGATTGTATATGCAATATAATGTTCATTTGCAAACCATTTTCTGCTTTATTTGAAACTGAACCATACAAATTACCAGTTTACGCACAATTAAGTATCAAATATATTTACAAGTGTAACATTATGCAGGTAACATTCAGCTTATTATTTTTGTTAAAAATTATTTTCAATAATTTTAGAATCTGTTATTGGTATTAACTAAATATAAATGTAAAAGATATCTAAATGCTACCAGGAAGTTTGTTATGAGGACAAACAACAGGAAAAAGAACAAATGAGGAGATAAGTATCTTTGACGTATTATAATTTTATGAGTGCCTGTTCTCCAGCTCATCAGAGTAAAATAACATAATAAAATCTTTTAGCAGCTCCTATTATTAAATACAGAAGGAAAAATGCACAGAGCCATTAACAGCACCTTATGCAGAATGCTGCATTGGCTTTAAAAAAGTAACAACTATAAATCTTTCCAGTAAATGAGATAAATGTACTTTCTATTCTGCCAATTGCTTGATGCAGAATATAATGTAATTTAAAGGATTGTGGTGCTACAGTGACACCACTGAAACCACCAAGACTTTCTGCTTTTGAACCCTTCTGCTATTGAAGGCTTTTGCAGCTGTTGCTACTGTTAAAGTAAACTTTACTATTGGCAATAGTATTGCCTGAATAAGGTCTGTAGAATGAATTTTATTTCAGCATGAGTAAAAAGGAACTGGATCTGTACTCTGTACTTCTACCTTTGCACAAGCCAAGAAACAGAATTAGATGATCTTAAGGTCCTTTCCAACCCTAGCTATTCTATGATTCTATAAATTAGGTTTGTATGTTACTGGCCCTACATTTCATTTAAAAGTTTAATTTTCCATTTAGATTTTCCTGATTTTATTCATCGCTATCACTGGCTCCGAGTCTGCAAACTTAGTAATTTTCCCTCCTGAGGTCTTATTATAGTGATGGGAACAGGTTATTTCTGAGGAAATCATTACCCTAAAAGTCCTGCACTGAATTTATCTTGAAAATCCTATTATTCAGAATATTTGGCAGAGAATTTCTCAAGCTCTGCTTGGTTATACAGAACTGTTGCACTTGGAAAGTCAAGACATAAACTTTGGGATATATAGCATTCTGCATAAATGTACATAAAGAGTTGTAGCTGATAATACATCATACATAAAACAAGCAAACACAAAATGACAGGTGCACACTACATTTTGAAAACTTAGGTTACAAAGAAATGCTTTTTGAGTACCCCGGATTATCCCTAAAATAACACAGGCTGGCTGTTTATTAGCTGAGCTTCCACTCTAAGTAACCAATTGTTGCATTAATCCAAATGCACCCACTTGAATTCAAAAACTACAAAGCTTTAAGGTCATTTTACTTACAGCGATTGGTTAGGTTTTTTCTTCTCCTCTGTCTTTCTCACTGTCTTTCTTTGCTCCTCTGTGACAGCTATAAAGCGCAGAGGATGCAGTTGCCAGCAAATACACGAAGAGTATCCACGTCCCCTCAGCCTATCACAGCCAAGCACTTTGCATTGAACATGCAGCAGCAGCATCTCCCCCTCCTCCCACACTTCCTCCAAAATATACTGAGCAAAAAAAGCTACCTGAAAGGCAGACAGATCTGACTGCGAAACAGCCATTGCGCTTGTTAACTGTGAAGTGGTGTGTGTTCCCTTCCACTTAACTCCATTAATGAGCCTGACAGTGAGCGTCTGATCATACGCTCCTGGCCTGTGTTACACACAGGACATTTCTGCTCTGGCTGTTGCTCTAAAAGCAAGTGCTTTGAACCACTTCTGTGAAACATTATTTTCAGGAAAGAAACATAGACATAGTTGAAATACCACTCAGGTGTCTGCAAGCTCTGAACAGGTATACATGTGGGACATGCTGTATCTAACTTTTTCCAGTTTCTCTCTCTCATCATACATATACTTAAATAGTAAATGTTCAAGATTTGTTTCCCTATTCTCAAAGTTTTATGGGGAGTTCTCTTTCTTATATGTAACCTGATAACTGCCTGCCATTCTTATTTAGTTCAAGTTTGTTTTAAAAATATGACCAGCATTTCATCGTCCTGAACAGCCTGTAGGCAGGTAGCGTGGAAGATCTGGGACGGCCACTGCTCCCAGAGTGGTCCCTAGTGCACTGCAGTATTACAGCCAACCTTTTTGTTATGGAGGGCAAAGACCTGGCAATTATTGCATTTTACATTAAAATCACTTTTTTTTTTTCATTTCTCAGGAAGAGAAAGGAAATAGGTGTGAGAGATACAACAGGGAAGGTGGGAGAAGGGAATTGAATGCTCTTCTAAAAGCATATCCCATGTCTCTCTATAATTCTAATAGTACTTCTGGCTAATACTACTTTTCATAATTCTCCTCATCACCTGTTGGCAATACACAAATCTTTGCTTTATAGAATCTTTTTGGGGAGGACAAAAGCAAGATCATTAAGTTTTCCCTAACAGGTGCTGTCTAAGTCAGGCCTGCTGTGGTCCTCCAAATTTGTTTCAGGCCACTCACAGTGCTGGCTCTTTCATAGAGAAGAACTTCTCTTACTGCTGAAACACAGTGAATACAGATCTCCCCTCTACTGCCAAACTATTTGAAAATTCAAGACACAATTGTGTGAGAAATTACAGATGATCCTAAAAAGATTAAAGGCCAGGGCTTGTTGGTAAGCAACCAACAGATCACATTATTCATGTCTAACATGAGACAGGCTTCAACATGGTTTTGGCCATGAAGGTATGTCACCCTGATGATGATGTATAATCATGCTGTGGTGCCAATTTATTACCATTGCTGAACTCTGGTTTGCAAACAAGGTGGGAGAGATGTTTGAACAGGGGGCTCCAGTGTAGCACCGGAGAATGATGCAGACAATGTGTTATCAGTCACTTTGTATTCCCATAGACATAGATCAAAGCAATGGCAGTTAAACAGTTTGTACCCACTTTCCAATAGTTTTCATCTCTTCCATCATTATAAAATGGAGATTAGAAATTAAAAGGCAGATTTCCCAGGCCTTCAGTCCAGCTATGATTATATGGCTTTACTCCCAACTTGATTTTTCCCTCACCTAAATAGCATGACACTCATCACATGCTAGCCTTCCAGTGTGGCTTTACTTACTAAATTGTTCAAGATGTGTTTGTGCTGTAGATCACTGAGCCTAACATTATTTGAACAAACTTGTTCTGAGCTATAATTTGAAGAGCTTTAAATTATCTTAAATAAATAAATCAATTTAAATATCACCAATATCTTAGATATTGAAAAAATACTTTAAAACAGTTAATTAGGAATGGTACCAGCACAATGTTTATGGCTATTTTCAACACTTGGTGTCAACAGAACAGTCACTGTTGCCTAAGCCTAAATAAAAAAGACCTTGTGGTGTGTGTTTCTTGCTTAGTATTTGGTTTACTCCTTATTCATAGTTAGAGGATGCTACTTGGAGACTGCAGGCCTTTTTTTCCCGCTTCCCTTGCTGTTGCTCATTCAGGAAAAGAACAGTAGTAGAACGTTTTTGTCTTTTTTTTCCCAATATATTCTTCCATGAATGTAATAATACCAGTAATGGCAAAGAAAATTGTCTATGAAAAGGAAAAGGAAAGGGAAAAAAATCTAACAATCACTCAGATGTACTGGAATGAAAAGTCATTGTATGTTCCATGAACAAGGTCCAAATCTGCATGAGCCATAAAATGAGACAAGATAGAAAAGACTATTTTAGAAGAAATGTGCAACTAACAATTTTCTACATAAAAGAGAGTGTGCATTTCCTTTGGAAGAAAGTAAGATTTAAATAAAGCCTTCAGACACAAATAGACAGATTACTTGCACCGTATGAGGATAAAACCTGTCTCCTGCAGAACATAAGACTTTGCAATAGATTAGCCAGGAGATGAATCTCAGACAGAGTTGACAAACTGAGAAAGTATCTATCTTGTCTTCCATGAATATTTTATGTGTGACTTGTTTTCTCTCGTCAGTTCCGTATTGCTGTCTGTGTGAACATGTGAAGGTAAACCAAAGGAGGATAAAAAGGAACTGCTAACGGAGTGAACATGGACACAGACTCAAACACATGATTTCGGAGGAGTTAATGTACCACTTGCTGGTTTGAGGCAGTCTAAGCACTTCACTCTTACAGAAGCAAGCCTACAGAAAAGAGAGAGGTTGTGATGAACTGGAAAAGTGTCAACAGAAAAACTGACAGGCTGTGAAGAGTCACAGAGACAGTGAGAGCAGGCTGCAATCACAGTAGGCAAGCTCTTCCAATACAGAGATAGGAATAGCTTCTGCTGTGAGCTTGAGAAGATGTGCTTACCTAGCGGTGTAGGAACTGCTGTGGCATGCATCCAGCCATATAATGCTCACAGGAAGAAATTTCTCAAGCATTGACTATTTGAGCCTCACAGAAGCAGTGGCTGATAGATGAACTGCTATCAGGGCTTAAATGTGCTGTTAAGAACTCATCAGAAAAGCAAATTGTAGCAGTTAGTTTACAAACAGAATAGTATGTCCACTGTGTGGGTGAAAAGACATATCTAGATGAGGTATAAGGAACAAGATGGCTTGAGATACAGAAGAAACATAATGCAGTGCTTGTTCTTATAGAAGTGATTTGTTTTGATCACTGTTTACAAAGATATCAAAGATCATGTAACACTTGGTCCAGAAAACATTTTGTCATTGGCTGCGATTAATGCATTGCCATCAGGACCATGCACTACCATGCACCGCTTGCAATAACTTGGAAGAGCATTTGTCACTAGTATAAGCCTCAAGTCATTCTTTATGGGATGAGAACAACATTGGAGTCTCCTCATAGACAGCATCTTGGTGTTCAGTTTTCTGAGATTACAACAGGTACCATGGCAAGGGATCATACTGATGTTTCTTGCCCTTCCTCCCTGACAGCTTTGTTGCAAAGGTCTCTGACTCCCCTTCAGTCCTGTGCTAACATAAGTACCTTTCTAGAAAAGACCAATACCAATTATTGTAAAAGCTACTGAGTACATGGACTTTCTCCAAGAAAGATAAACTACTTTACACATATCACAGACCTAGGGCTCTGGAGAACGGAGTCAGGGCTGAATCTTCAACATCTGCAGTTCTCCCTGGTCATGGACACACATTCACAGCTGAAGTGATGAGTAAAGTAATATTTGCTATCATCTGCTGTAGGTTATTGTCTCCATCTCAGAGGTGGCAGTGATACATGTGCATGCCTCAACTGCTTGAGTGTAGTGTTTGATTTTTGTCTAGGAAGAGCACTTACACTAAGATGAGGCTTTCCTTTGTACCCATGTGACTGGAATGCCCTGCTCCTGACTCCTGGTAATATGGTTAGCATAACCAAAGCCATTTCCTAAGACAAAAAGCCATAAAATCTAAGCATGTTGATCACATATCAACTTCTCTCTCCCCCTTTCCAACACTGCAGTTGTCACCAAGATGTGAGGAGCCCTGTTATAGAACAGCCAGATCTCCTGTCAGCATTGTGACAAGACTGTTTGCCCACTGAGCATTGCTGCCAGGATGTGGTGACACCCATTATGGAACAGGGGAGTGTAACAACACATGAGATACTGCCTATAAAATCAAGCAGATGCAAGTTGTGCTGCTGGACAGCAAAACTTGTGATCTGACAGTGGTCTGGGATGCATCTGCTGTTTGTCGTCTTCTTCCTCTGAAGATTGAGTGACTTCTTTTGGGTGAAGTCTAAATTCAGATTCTGGTTATTGTATCGCATGCTGATTATTAAGAATTTGACCCAAACTGCAAAGGGTCCGGGTGACTAAAAGTCTAGGTAACTAAAGACTCTAGATAATAAAGAAAGCTACACCAATTACTAGAAATTTTGCTTAACAAAGTATGGTAATTGATAAAATACTTGTGTAACAACAAAGTACACTAAATGCTAGAAATTGTAGATAACAATAAGCTATGCTGATAATTAAGTATTTTATGAAATAATAAAGCTCTAATTGTACTACAGCCCTGTGGCCAGTCCTCATTCTAGCAAAGATCCATAAAGGAACCTGCCTGTCCATGCAGCACTGGGTGATAGAGCCACCAAGTGTTCACACACGCAATCATGCCAACACCATAAGGGCAATCATCTCCAGCTAGGAGGCAAAACAGCCAGCCAGAAAAGATAACAGCTTCAGCTGCTGCAGGTAGCTTCACCACAGCACAGCCAGCCATATCCCCATCCAGAACTGCCTGCCATCTGTTCTCCTTATGATACTGTTCACTTCCACACCTCAGATAATCACAGCTTTCACATTATCATTAGGAGAGACAGGCTCTCATTTAGACAGGGTTTACATGTGACTGAAGGAGACAAACAGTTAAATAAGGATAGTCTGATGCATTCATTACATTTGTGCTCAGAGACCTTAGTTCAAGTTCTTGTTTTCAAGTACAGATGCAAGTATTCACCATATGCTGTGCAATTCTGGGTAAGTCCTCAGGGGCAGCTTCCATAAAATATTTTGCTAGGAAGACTTGTTCTCTTACAGCTTATTTTTCTGTGTTACCACATTTGGCTCCAACTCCATTTGGAATCCAAATGGCCTAAATCTAGGCCAGGTTTTAAGTGGCAGCACCTCTTCACCAACACTCTGGCAGTTTGTCACTAGTCAGAGGCACAGATTTTGAACCTCTGTGTGCTGAAGTCAGATGCTGCAGTTTAACATTCTGCACAGTTCTCTGAAAGACAGTTTCAGAAACTTTGGGAAGTTTTGTGATTTCTATTTTTTTTCTTCCTGCTAACTCTTTTTAAAAGTGTCTCATTTATTTAGGAGTGATCTTGATTTCTGTAGTCATAAGAGCCATCTCTTCCACTTTTACCACCAGACTAACTTCTGTTGGCAGGAAGTGGTTAAGAAATGTCATTTTTCTCTCTTCTTCAGTGCTCAGAGAATACTGAATGAAGGGAAAGCATGATGAGGGAAGAAGCATCACTGCCACACTTTATGATACATACATTGCAAAATAGAATACAGCAAAATACCTTACGTGCCTATAGCTTCTGCTGAATTCTAGGATAGATTTTCAGTTTCTGTTAAGAAGACATCAGTCTAAACCTGCAGCAAAGCATGAGATGGAGACAGAATGTGTGCGCAGACTGCATCACCTTTTACGGAGCATCTTGCCATATTTATACAAAATCACACAAGCTGTTTTTAGATCTTAACTATTGAGCTGTTGTTGGCTTTGTACCAGCTAAGCTTTGATCAGTTCCAACACTATAATTAATATTATCTTTGTTTATCAGCTCGTGTTCACCCGTACAGGATATGCTGCATACCAATGTTTGCTATTCACATCTGTGATGCTTTATGGCTGTTCTGGTTACCTCCCTCACACCTTCGACTGCCTGAAATTTTTGGCAGGTTGCTTGTATTCCCACAGTTCCCTTTTTTTGTTTTTAACAACATTATAAATATGATCTGCTTGTGCTTAATTTTGATGACATGTATTACTTTAATAGCTATTCCCATGAGTACTATGATATTTATTGCAAACAATAATCCGATGCCTAGATATACCCAAGTTCGTAAATTTCACCCAGAAAACCAATTTTTCAGATTTATCCATGAAAGATCATCTCTGGTGTTGTCTGCGTCCTTTGTAGGTTTTTTAATTGCTCTTGCAACTGATATTTGAGAGCATTGATTCTGTTATGCAGATTAGTATCAAATGCCCCTTGAATATGTTTTTTAACTATATCTCATCCATGTATAGACTGATTCCAAGGTAACGAGGTAACACACATATCCTGCTTGTGGAACTCCCAGTCACATTGTAGAGAAACATGTATACACAAGGCTTCTTGTTTATCTCCTAACCGTAATATTGCAGATTCTAAAGCATCTAAGAGAATCATTATCTGTTCATCACTGGTGGTTTGAACACTAAGTTCATTAGTGACATTTTGTAAAGCCTGGTTAACAGTGTGAGCTGTTTGTACTGATTCTGTTAATGATGCAATAGCAGTAGATGCAGCAGCTAATATTACGATAGCCGATATTATAGCAAACAAAAGCCAACCTATAAAACACTTAATTCTACTCTTTCTGTCTTGAATATCTGTTTGTAACAACTGAACAAAGTGATCTTAAACCTCCTTCACTTTCCCATTCTTGGGTGAGATTCACTGGTAGCCAGGCAGAAGCTCTTCGCTTAAAAGGTATGATACTAGCATTTTCCATGACATCAATAGGAGAAACACAGGTCTTAAAAATAATTTTTTCAGCTTTTATTTCATAGGTTAAGTTCCCTGAATTAATAGTTAAGCCCACTGCAATTCCCAACACATACAGATGTGTAGTACAAATGTGTGATTAATTCCAGGAATGAATACGGTGTGTTATTTTAGTACCATCATATATTCTAAACAAATCAGCTCTTGTAACATTAACAAAAGGTAGGGCCAATTGCCACATATTAGTTTTAATGTTTGAATGATTGTGAGCAGCAGATAATTGTAATACGGGGCCAGACAGACCCCCATTATGCCAGATTAAATTATGAAGAGTGCCATTAGAGCCCCAATCAATGATCTCTCCTGCTGCCCAATTTATCATTTGGGGTTTCTCCCCCAAACAGCGTTTCCATTGAACTTGGCGTAATGACTTATATACTTTCAGGGAACAAACAGGCAAGGATGGCTGTCTTGTATAATTAATATAACCACCCACTACACTAGGCAGCATTATTTCAGTAAAATTAGTCTGATTTGAAGTCATTTGAATCCCTATAACATGTGGCATACCAGTGAATCCTACACACCATTCGAGAGTCCGATTTGTTTTATATTTGTTAATGCAAATCGGAGGGGTATCCATATAAAATGTAGCATTTTTCAACATCAAATTGTCATTTAAATCACTAGGAATGGGTGGTTTTCCACCAAGCCATATTGTTTCTTCATTTAAAATTGGTGTTTCCCCATCCCACCATGTAACAGGTCAAAATAATGGGGGATTTAATAAATGTGCCCATTATACTTGTCAATTACTCATGGCCACACATAATAGAACAGATATTACAAAGATTTCTGTCATTGTCATTTCTTTATGTTGTTGAGTTCAGGGGCTTTATATGTTTTTCTGGCAGCCAGTATGGTCCTGTCGATAGCTGTACACAGCCATACCCTCAACCCCACATCAGCAATGGCACTGGTCCTTTCCACTCATTATCATGTAGGTCTTTATACAGAACTGGTGGTTTGGGCAAGGAATCATCCATCAGATGTTGCAAGCTCTGTACTGCAGAAAGAATCAAAACTAGCCAAATTTAAAAACTTCAAAACATAACAAGCTTTCCCTATACATTCTTGTGGGGTTAACCCCATGTCATGATTTAAGGCCAGCTGGCAACCTAGACCACGCAGCCACCTGCTCACTACCTCCCTTCCTCTCCCTGCTCCTGGAGGGATGGGGAGGAGAATGGAAAGAATATAACTCCCATGGGTTGAGATAAGAACAGTCCAGTAACTAAGGTATAACACAAACCACTGCTGCTGACACCAATAATAATAATGATAAGGGAAATAACAAGGGAAGAGAA
>WYDI02163295.1:0-39664 GCA_009867235.2 Psittacus erithacus | reverse complement strand
TCCAAGCCCCGTCCAACCTGGCCTTGAACACTGCCACGGATGGGGCAGCCACAGCTTCTCTGGGCACCCTGTGCCAGGGCCTCAACACCCTCACAGGGAAGAACTTCTTCCCAACTTCTAGCCTGAATCTCCCCTCTGTCAGTTTAAAGCCATTCTACCTTGTCCTCTCCCTTCATGCCCTTGTTAAAGGGCCCTCTCCAGCTTTCTTGTTGGTCCCTTTAGGCGCTGGAAGCTCCTCTAAGGTCTCCCTGGAGCCTTCCTCTCTCCAGGCTGAACAACAATAATAAATATTTAAATCATGTTTAACTTTGCACAGTGAGAGAGACATTGCCCTGAAGGCATTATGGTCTAAATAGTCCTTGTTAATTATAAATAGACTGTTATTAATTATACACAAAACCGAAGATTGCTTTTGGTGCGTTATATCGTTATCATTGTTGTGACTCAAGTGAGCAAAGTTATCGAATGAAGTTTTAATCTGCTTTTGCCATGTTTGCTTGTAACATGTCTTCTCTTTCTGTGACCAATTGGAAGACTATAAGAAAATGTTTTCTTTTGTGAATGGGAAGATAGAATTGTTCTGACTACCAGCATTCTGGATACAGGGGTCTGATAGAAAGTTTAGGCTTTTGTCAGGAGTTTTAATTCAAGCTTCAACTCTTTATTTCCAGAACCATTTACAGCGGTGTATGAACTTCGTGTACATTCTCCACTGCATTCATACTGTGTCACCCTAGGGCTGCCAGTTCTGCTTCTCATGGTGACATGTACAGTTCAGGACTAATGAGGTGTTGCTAAAATATTTCTTTTGTACAAGCAGGCAGCTTTTAGATAAAGAAAATATCTTCAGACAACATAAGCTTTTGCTTAGCCTCTAAAGGGAGGATTGTATGGAACCAAGAGTCAGAAAACTCAGATCCAAGAATGTTAGTTTTTAATAAATCTATCACAACACACAGCAAGTTTTCTTTTTATCTCTTGCATTCTACAGCCCTGTTTATTTCATAACACAAAGTTAAATAACTCTTGGTTTTCAGATGGATTGCTAACATATGCTTTGTTTAAGTTTGAGAACCGTATATTATTCTGCTAATGCTTATTGAACATTAATACATTAAACCAGAGATGTTTCAAATTTATTAACATCACTCCTACTCGAGCTGCTTGTACCCTTCTAATGTCCTTGGTTTGCTGC
This sequence comes from Psittacus erithacus, assembly GCA_009867235.2. NCBI lineage: Eukaryota > Metazoa > Chordata > Aves > Psittaciformes > Psittacidae > Psittacus > Psittacus erithacus. The sequence continues at coordinate 38,469 of WYDI02163295.1, read as the reverse complement.
TCTTCACAACTAATCTGTGACCCATTTCCCTAAGGAAAACAACTGAAACATTTCATAGCATCTTTTGTCATTGTTTTGTGTTCCTTTGAAAGGTTGGAATCAGCTAATGGTGAAAAATTTGAGGGGGAAAATATATGTAAAATATAAACAAACTGAAGTTTCTTATCCAATTTTGCAGCTGCACTCATTTGATAAATGCTTCTATACAGTATGTAGTTTCTCCTAAAAATTGTCAAACCCCTTTTGAGAAGTTGCAGAAGCCTGGCTCCTTTAGGAACAGGCAGAGTTTGGTCTTGATGATAACAGCAAATAAATAATATGTTGATTTGCATAGTTTATATTGTTGCATACAAATGATAATGATGAAAAAATGTTATGTATTCAAAGAAAGCAAAGATGAAGACTTTAATGCATGCCTTTTAGCACCTTGAAAAACCAATTTTCCCTTTCTGAAGGAAACACTTAGGGAGTTGCTTGGATTTTCTGTAGGCTCTGAGGCAAGATGTAAGACCTGGGTTCAGTTCCTTGCTGTCCTGTATAATTTTGGCCTGGTTGCCTTGCTATCTCTTCCACCCTTCCAGATTACAAATGGGGGATATACAGCACCATTTGGTGACAAGAAACCGGACAAAGGAATGCTTAGTTCTCTGTGACTGTGAGCATGTCACAAGCTAAAGTTTTAGAAAGGACATGCATGGAGTCCTGTGTGCTCAGCCTCATGTAGCGCTGAGCTGCTGGGCCCGATCTAATATTTAAACACAGTTTTTAATGGAGCACACGACTCGTGCCATTGGTTCCAGTGAAGTTAAAAGCACGTGTCTAATTAGTTGCCTGGATTGGGGTCAGCATTCAGTCTTTTGCTGAATGGAGTCCTAAACAAGCAGTCTGGTGTCAGAGGAGAAAACATTTGTGCATGAGGATGTGATTTGGCTCTTTCTGTGGCACTGGCTTGTTGTTTTCTAAGTTGCACTTGCAATGGCTAGTCTCTAAAATGCTAGCAATTTCTTGCCTGTTGTGTTAAAACTGACTGCTCCCTTGATGCACAGGCTAAAAAAGGATGGGTCTAAATCACTCCTGGTGTCTGTGATGCTCTGCACCCACAGATACCAGACACTGTACTCTGAATTCACTCTGCTTTCCTGTTCATGTTCTTGCAAAGTGCCCAGAAATTTTCCGAGATCTGAGCTAGTGGCAGTCATCATGTTTCATTCAAAGGGTAACTCTTTGAGCATATTTTTGCAGAACGTTGAAAACAGCAATGCCGCTTATAATATTTATTGTCTCAATGCGAAGTCTACAACAATGTGTTGGATTTCCATCAGGAAAATTGAAAAAAAAAAAATTGCCTTTTACTTTATCTTCTATTAAAGGTACTATTTGAGAAAATACAATGTTTGTTCATGAGGGTTTTCTGTAGGCAATAGAAGATGTAAATATGCATAAAGAAAGGAAGGTTAATAACGTAAGCATTTGAATTTATAAGATTTGCAAATATGACTGCTGCACAAGCATGAAACTTTTCAGAAATATGTCACTTAGAAGAATTTAATGACTTAGAAATGAGAAAACAAGCCAGGTAACTCGGTGCTGTAAGGTGATACTCCTGCAGCTATTCCTGATGAGGGCCTATTTGGCAGGGCACTGATTTCCTTCCTTATCTTTCTGTTCTCATGCCGAGAGCTGCAGAGCACCTTGAATGCCTTTTGAAGTCCCCTAGAGATTATGATAAGCACCATCTTGTAGATTTAGCCTATTAAGACTTTCGCAGACTTCCATGTGAGTGGCAATATGGTTAACCCCAGAAAATTTTGCATGACAAAACACTGAGGTGAAAATCTTGTGTAAGAACCACCTGATATTTATCAGAATTCAGGCTACCATTTTGTATGTACACGCTAATCCTTAGATTCAAGTATAATATAATTATAGTGCACATCTCAGCTACTTTATTTGAGTTTTTCCCCTCTTCTTTAGTCTGCAGCTTCCAATGGATCAGAAGGATCTGGAAAATGTGAACATGATAAGGAGAACCAGACTTCCAAAAGTTATGTGGTGGACGTGAAGACAAAGGTATGGTCCATTCTTTTGTGATGAAAAATTAAATCTTTATTTAGTCAAGTTTTGCTGGACATGAAGTGTGTAGAATTTATTGAATTTGAGCTCCTGCAGTCATTTTTTTGGTGCCTAATGACTGCAGGTACATTACCGTATCAAATAAGGCTTATGACTGCAATTTATTGTTACTAGCCCTGTGCATTTTATGCTGTCCTAGTCAAGATTTACTTTTAATATTTATGTGAAGATGTTAATATCCGTGGTGGTTCTACAGGATTACTGATTCAAGGCGTTTTCATTACAATGTACTTTTGAAGTCCAAGGTGTTGCACAGTTAGTAAGTTTGATTCAAGGTGTTTGCAGTCTCTCAGTGTGTGTTGTAGTTTATTTTTGGTCTGGAGTCAGTATAGAAGAATATAAATGTCAGTGAAGTGATGATTTTTGTATGGGCAGTCTAATGATATATACCATAAAAGTATGCTGAATAATACATGAAGCAATATGAGTTCATGGCTGTGGCAAGGAGGTATGTTACACTTCTCTTTGTAAGTCTTGCTCCTTGCAATGGTTGAGCTATAAGTGTTTCATTATAACATCTCCATTATATTCATAGGTTCAAAACTTGGCTGGAACAATTCTCTTGGGCTTAGATACAATTATGTAGGCTTCCAGCCTTGAAGTCATTCTGTACTTTTTCTTTTGTAAGTGAAAGCAAATTATTAAGCTTTCTTTTAAAGTTAGCAAGCTGGAAACATGATGAAAAGAAAACAGACATTAACAGAGTTGGCTTGCTTATGTGATACCTTGTAGGTTTTGGTGAAAGTTGTTTCTAACAGTGGAAACGTGCAGATAATTCCTCTTGTCTAAGGCTTTTGTGTGGGCTTTGTTACATTTCTAGGTCGATTTCTCTGTTCGTTAACTTGTCAAGATGGAATGAACTAATTGTCTAGCATGATGTGTTGAGTTTCTTGCGTTGCCATGTTTCTGGTTGATGAGAAAAACTTTTGTGCCACAGGGGACCGCGGTGCTACTCGAGAGTTGAAATACAAGAGAATGTATACTCATTGAAATTTGTCTCTATATTTGTGAAAGAAATTATTTCCTCAAAACAAGGAATTATCAAAAGCTTGATATATACCCTAAATACATTGTGTCCATGAGGATGTTGTAGAGATCATGGCATGAAGTGGATCTCAGCCCAATTTTACAAGATCATTTCCAGTATGAATGATCAATTGGACATGCACCATCTTCCCTACTTAGAGATACTGTGACCTCCAGGACTCAAATGTTTCTCCATCAGCAATTCTATGTACTCCATTTTCATGCTCCAGCTCAAAGTGTACATGAGAGTAAATTCCAGAAATTGGCAATTCCATTGCCAAACTCTAAGGCATTCAGGGCCGTGAATGGTATTTTCTTCAGTTCCCGGTACCAGGGGGGAGCAGACAGCAGCTGTTTTGTTTTCATTTTGTGGAAGTTGTGGTTTAATGTGTCAGTTTATCTGAAAAAGCAATTTTGTGTGATTTCTTTTTCAACTGACTGTGCTTGAGTGTCAGTGGCACACTCCTATGACAGTGACACATAGCTGTTTAGAACTGACTACATGTTTAAACATATGCACCAGAGCTTTTCAGTTCCTGATGATCAATTGGTTGTTAGATTTACTTCCCCAGGCAGAATGCTCAAGAATTTAAATGAACTCTTCATTCACCGTCGATCTTGATAGCTAAGAGCCACTTTAGGACATATTACCCTTGAGTACCATGTGTTTTTATTGCAGAGCATCCCAGCCCACATAAAGCCAGTGGAGCATTTGTAACTGAAGTGCTTCTGTTTCTTGCTGAATAAGGGATTTGTGGGAAGCAAGAAAAAACAATTATGGCTTTAATAATAAGACATTAAGCATTAGTTTTAACTTGATGAAGGCTGCAGAGCTTTCAAAAAGCTAGCTTATCCAAGGCCCTTCAGAGCTGTGGAATGGCTCAGCCTTTCCTCATCCTCTGATTCACACCCTGTGATTACGAATGTGCATCTCCTACAACCCTGCAAGCCATACTCCCTACCAGCTTGCCTCACACTGTCTTCTCATAGGCCCCTAGGCTTATGAGTTTGTGGGAATGAGACTACTAGAGAGGTTGCACTGTCTCCATCTTTGGATATTTTCAAGTCTAGACTGGATAACAGCCTGAATAACCTGATCAGACCTCACTGCTTAACCTACTTTGAGGAGGAGGTTGGAATGAAGACCTTCTCAGGTCCTTTCCATTGTCACTTCTTCGATCCATTGATTGCACTGACTCCTGGAGGAGAAGGAAGGCAACCATCCTGCTGTCCCGCTGCACGCTTGGAGGCAAATGACTTTAGACATCACTGGATGCAGCAGCCAAAGGCTAGGTATTACAGTCAGGTTGAAAACAGGATCAGCAAAGTGCAGCTTGTCTATTAAAGGCCCGAAACTTTTAGCCAAGCAGTGGGGCTAAAGCAATGCAAGCTCCCAAATACTGAATTAAAGGGTGGTAAGGTGGGCATGTAATAGAGGCAGTAAGAGAAGGGATCCTTTCCTTGTTGTGAAGCAGAAAAAAACCCTTTATCTATGGCTGTTGAGCTTGGGGCTACCATGGACACTTGGGTGCAGAGTCCTGATGGAGGAGTGGATGCCCTGTCCAGCCTGCACTTCTCTGCATACACAGTCTACCATCTATCTGCAGAGCTCAGACTGAGGAGATCTGTGCTTCCTTAGAGAAAGAAAATTGCCTTTTTCTTTTTGTTGAGAAAGTTACCAGCCAGAGGAATTGGTCAGGACTCCCACATTGATTGTGCTAAAAAGCAATAAAATTTGTCTTCTCCCACAGGAGAATAGGGAATGATTCTTGTTACAGCTTCTGTCTGAGACTCTCATGGGCCTGAGGCCAGTTGCAGTCTTGCTGCTGTAAGGGGTGTTGCAGTCAAGAGAAGCAGAGTTGTTAATTTGCTGATCTTTAAATTAACACTAGCACTCACAGGCTTCTGGTTCTACCTGAGAACTGCATTAAAATTCTTAGTGACTAAGGTATACAGAACTTCGTGCCTCCTGAAATTTGTATTAACCACTCTTTCTGGCTGAAGCAGGATTTATTCTGACATTTCATCTCTAATATACCTTCTAATATAACTTCGGTCCCAGTGTTAACCTACTAACTCATCAGTTATGATGCACAGCAACATGGCAGGAACTGAGCTCAAGAAGTGTAAATGCGCTCTCACCATAAAGATATAAGTTAATGACTACATCAGTTGCCCTCTTAGAAGTAATGTGGTGTAATATAGGGCCTGAAAAGAAAGAGTATATAACTCCATGTGAAAGACTGGCAATTTAATTCCATCAACAAGAATCCATAGTACACATCTATTTACATTAGGAGTAAATAAATCTTTCTCCATGTTTGAAAGAGGATGTATGTGTTTATATGTTCTCTGTGTAGGTGCATAAAGCCCTAAATAGTCACTGGCTAGATTTTGCAAGAGGCTGACATTGCTAATGCTGTGTTAGCAGTCTGGTAGATGTCTCTCCTTTCTTAGTGTCTATTCCAAAACTTGGAGACCTAGCGCATTTGTTTTTCTTCATTTGTACTATTTGAAGAAGAGATAATTCTGAAGCCAGCTTTGCTTTGTTTTAAAGAATCAGTTTCTCTTTGCAGTTTTTGCTGTATAATATTTGGATTTTGAAAGATTTTAAGAAATGTTTAAAAAGGTGTGTCATAAAAGCTTAAAAAAAAAACCAAACCAGAGGATGCTTTCTGTTGGTTTTAGGTTTTACAGAAGCTTGCTTTTGCAAATATTGTAAAGCTAGATGTTACAGGCTGTGGGTTTAGATATAACAGCCCAATTAAACCCTATGCTTTGGTTATCCAAGTGGAAGTACCAGTGAAGATTTTAATGCCAGAAAGGAGCATTAAATTGTCCAGTCTAATCTACTGCACTATACAGAGCATCACATTTCATCCACTTACCTCATATTGTTTGTTTCTGTGTGACTTAAAAATAGGCATCTTGGTAAAATTAGAGAAGGAAACAGTCACCTGGGTAAGTGGCTTTCACATAGTGTTCTGCAGAGCCACTAGGTATCACAGTGGGAAATAATTGTTATTCTTCCTGTATTAAGGCTTCCCTACAGTCAGAGCTCATCATAGAGGTTATTTTTGACCATCTAAATCAACTATGAGCAGCTATAAGCCATCTTTTTTCACCCCAGATGGCTGCTTCTCAATTTGTTTGGTTTTTGGGTCACATCTTTCTAATCATGATCATATGTACAGATAACATGAAGGCTGGTAGAACACAGGAAAAAATAGAACTAAGCAGCAATATGACCTGCAGAAATTAGAGCAGAAGGAGATGTTGTTAATGAAGGGTAAAGCAGTGCCAAGGATTTGAAAATCTTATACTTGTGTAGAAAAAATGAATGGAAAAAGTATCTAGTTGGAAGAAGAAAATGAGGCAGCTCAGCCTCATGGTATGTGTAGTTATAATGAAAATAAGGAACTGTATCTTTGGGAGAAACAGTGAAGACCCATTGGCAGTCATTTGTTCCCATACTGCAGCCCTGACTTTGTGAAGTCATTGATAGACGTGTGTGAGAAGCTACGATCATGAGCCTTGGCAACCAAAGTGAGCCTATGGAATGATGAAGCTGGTGTCTGTATCCCTAGAAACATGGGTGTCTTCCTGGGGCTACAGGAGATTCTAAGGGTAAAAAGCAGGCAGCAGTATTTCAGGGACCATGGCACTCAACTAAGCTTGGCTAGCACACCGGCAAATCCTGCCCTGTTAAATACTCATTGTTGCATTTTATGGAAGGAAGTGATACCTTAAAATTGGAGGAGTGCAGGAGAAAGCTTTTAGGTACGCTGATTGAGCGTGATTTTCCGAGACACACACATGAGTCATGTTGCTCACATAAACAGCCTCAGAGGGTTCATGTTATCTGCTTATCATATAAATGGTAAGTAGGATCATGAATTCACTGGGACCAGCTCTCAGCAGTAGTTACTTGCAAGTAGAAGCATTTACAGATCATGCGCTTGGAGACCAATCTCAAAAGATATCTCCATATGCCAGAATGATATGAAATTTTACAGCCAAGTCATTAGGTAATTATATGTATGGAAATATTTCACACCTTACTAGATCAGCTTGAATCTACCAATTGGAAGAGAACAAACTCTTGGATGTTTTACATCTAAGTGTTGAAATATCTCTTGCATTTAGAGCTGACTGCATTCCCTTTTACCCTATCATGCTTAGAGCACAGGCATGACTTAAGTTAGACCAATTGAACGGGTTAATTTGTTCTTAAGGAAATGCTTAATTGGTTCTTGCATCAGGGAGGTTTGAAAGTCCTCTGTTTCCTATAATCTATAGTTTAATAAACTTGTCTGACTGTTTGGCTACTGGACTAAACCTCAGTAGGGAGAAAACTTGCAGGTTCCAGTGCAGCCGGTAAACACAAATCAAGTTTGGTTTGTGTACATGTGGCTGCTTAGAGTGAGTTAAAGTTTTAGACACAGTTGTAAGTGCTCTAGAGACTTTCTCTCTGAGATGCTATATCCACCAAGACTTTAATAGTTAGGGGAGGGTTGGTTGCTCTCTGACCACATATCTGATTCACTATGGATTTTGTAACTTTGGTAGCAGTGACCTCATTTTGGCAAAATAATGTGTGTCATTTACTGAGCCTCTTGCTGCTTTAGCAGTCACAAGATTATTAGGGTTATAACCCAAGTAATTTATGGAAAAGAGAAGACTCTTAAATATCCTTTTATTTTCCTGGAAAGGCTCATTTTATTGAAAACATATTTTAGCTCTGAGTGAGAATGAGAGATCCTCAGCAAAGCACCCAGGGGGAATTGTGCTGTCCAGTGTGTTGAAAAGGTGAATTGTAATGTATGGGTGTCTAGACGTTTCCTCTTGTTGCTGTCAACAGTCCAGTTGGCTGTATTTTTTTTTCCAGTGAATAGGAGCATTGATTTTCCTCTCTCTTTGGCCAGAGCTTTCATTTTACATATCTCTCCCCTTCTGTGTCTCTTTCTCTCTCCCTCCCTCTTTCTTCTTTCTCTCTTCCTCTATTTGTGAGAGGGAAGAATTTAAGAGCTGACATCGGGCTTTCTAACTCAGAATGATTCATGTAAGACACCTGAAAGGCAAGCTCTGCACCAGCATCACTTCAAGAAAGGTAGGGCTTTGGGGCTAAACAGTCTGTAAAACTCTGAGCAAAGCATACAGAACATGAGATAAATCGATTAAGTCTGTGAATCTGTCAAGGATGCAGAAAAAAGTTTGGGAGAGAAGGAGTTTTTCAGCTCTGTTGTTCAGGGTGCTCTTTTAAAGTAAAACTTTAATGTCTTTTTCATGGGGGGGGGGAAGGTGCCCCTCTGTAGCTTAGAATAATGAATGTAATGAAGTGCGTTTTTCCTGTGGATGGTAAGCTATAATTTATCCCTGTTGTGCTTCACAGACCTGCGTGCATGTGTAAATATGCAATTCCCTTTCCTCCCCCCCACCCCAATTGTTTTCTATTATACTTTCTGAAAGTTCGCCTTATCCAGCTGTTATTTATATTCACTTCCTGAATGCGAATCTGACCTAGTAATTCCGAGTGATTTTACATGTGACGCACGAGCTCTCGCACACACCTCAGATGCTTCAATCATGCACTTCAAGCAATATGTATGTTTGTAGGAATCATGCTCGTAATAAAAACCCCCTTCCAACCCAAAGCAGTTGTTTTGGCAGAGGAGTGACAGCGCTGTGATAGATGGGCCCGAGAGTTGTGTGTGTTGTGTGTGCTCGCTCGGAGTTAGTAGGAAAGAGGAGGGAGAGAGCAAGCGAAAGGGGGGAGAAAAAAAGAGACAGGGAAGGAGAGAGCGGGAGGGAGAGAGATTGAGAGAGAGAGAGAGAGGCAGGCAGACTTGGCAAACGGAATCTTATGGGTATACTGAAACAGCAGATCAGAATTGTGAAACCAGAGCCAGGGCTGAAATGTGATGCTTTTTGCTCTTTTGTGCTTGTTGTGGTTCTCATCTTCCCATTTAGAAGGCTGCATACCATCCAACAGAATATTTTGATCACAGATTGAACAATGCAGCAATCAAGCCTGATAAGCCACCTGGAAGTTTTGCTTGAGATGATTTCTAGTGGGTTTACTGATCCCTGTGAGCATCATGACTGCCTTTAGCATTGTGGAGGAGGACTCGAGTTTCTTATGAGGGCCCCACTTGGAAAAGCAGGCTGTGCAGATTCAAGCCTCCGGTTCTGTTCATGCTGTTCAAAAGCCTTTCCTCACCCTTGCTGATTTGTTTTTATGATTTACATACACTCCTGTGGAGATTTACAGAATGGATTGTCTGTGCATTGTCACGACCAAGGTAGGACTGGAAACATTGCTGTTATGTGTGTATATTTCTCTGATATTTTTCTGTTCCTGTAATTAAATAGATTGAGCATGTACTGTGTCAGGTTGCAAGATAAAGTGATAAATAAGCTTGCTACAATGAGCATTTTGTTCTCTTTTAATGTAGATTGTGCAGTTTGTTTCTGTATCACTTCCTAAATGATATGTAATTTACTTATTTATACTGGCAAAAGGGATGATTTCATATTTTATCTTATCCTATGCTTGTGTCTATTAATATCTCCAGCTACTAGAGCACTTTCAAATGCATGGTATAATGCACATATTTTCTCAGCTTATCAGTTTATTTTGTACAGAAAAGAATAAAAAATATAAAGGGGGGGACATTATATGGGTCCTAGGACTTTAAAGAGGCCAATCAGATGTAGTTTAGATAGTCATGATGTTTCTGATTGGAGAGATGCAAGTTTCTTGTGGCTTATTGTGGCTTTTTTTTTGGGGGGGGAAACATAGCTTACTTTGCATCTCCAGGCCTGAAACATAAAAATGCCTTGGTCCCAGTTTAGCACTCTTATACTGGTGTTAGATCCAGCTTGACTGCTTGGGAATGGTCCTTCTACATAATCCCTTCCAAACTTGCATATAAACGTCTTTTTATCTACAGCAACAGTGGCAGGCTGAGAACTTCAGGGCTAAGGACAATTCCCAATTTTAAGGTCTAGGCTGAAGGACTGTTGGAGATTTCCTCAAACTTAGCAAACTAACTTAATATTAAATGATGGTGAGATCATCAGGGAACTCCTTTTCTGTTGCTACAGGTCAGGCAGCGCATGTTTGTAGCTGCATTTGCACGTGGTGATAGTATTTGTAAGGAGCAGTTGGCAGGGAAAGCCCAGAGATTGGGGTTCAGCACAGTTGCTCCCTGTTCTGCTTCATTTTTGATGAATTTTATTAATTGCATAGAACTTGCAAAGTGCATGGTGGGGTCTCCAGAACACCTGAAGGCTGTGTAAATGGGGAGGCAAACCAACAGTTAGCACCACTGTCATCATTGATGTCATTTTTTGTGTCATGGCCATGCAAAATCAGGACCCCCATCTGTGACACAGATAAGGGCAGGAGGAGACACACCGAGCACCCATGGGCAGCACTGAGGGGTGGCAGGTGGCTGCCACAGAGAGCAGGGAGCTCGGTGGAGCTGTAGAAACAGATGCGAGCTGTCATTCCCATCTTGCTGGTAGAGAAACCCATATGGGGAAAGAACAGGAGGTGAATGAGGCCACAGAAGGAGTGTATGCTCCTGTGGCCTCATTCACCTCCTGTTCTTTTCAAGTCCTTCTGGCTCCCACAAACTGTACTCAACCTGAGACTACATCATCAACCTGCCCTGGAGCAGAGCGAAGGTGCCTGTGGGTGCCCATTGACGCACATTGGTGAAAAGTGCTCAGCAGCAGTGGTGCAGCGCCACTGAGCAAAGGTTGGATCCAGGATCATGCTAAACATCCAGTTTACACTCCAAGATATTTCTGTCCAATTGTAAATAAGCAGGAACATGGAAAACAAGAGTGGTGATTAGTCCTACTTCTTGGTGTCCAGTGGTGCAGTGGGGACCTGCAACCACAACCATCCTTGGCAAGAGTTTGGCAAGAAGGTGTGTGGTAGCTGGATTTGGACAGGGGAGTGAGTCTACTTTTGAGATTGTATAATGGGTGAAGAACATGGCCCAGTGGCTTTTTTTTATGTGTCAAAACCCACCACTTTATTTATTTTATGATTTGGTGATGAAAGTTTCCACTGAACATTTCCCCAGGGTCTTCTGGGCAATAACAAATGTAGACTTACCATCATCTCACTACTGATCTTGCTTTGGGCAGAGCTTCCAACACCATCTGCACCAATATTTTTCCTCCCAGCTTTTCTGTCTCTTGAATCTGCCACTAAATGGCTGAAATGATCTGAAAGTCAAACATGTGAGCCTCAAATATTCAACTTCAGAAATTCAGTCTTTGCTGCCAGATTTTATGTTGGAATGAGATAGGATTGTGAACTGTGTATGTTCTGCAATTGGATGCATGTAGGAACACTATATTACCATACGTAATTGAGCTGAATAATGGCAAAAACCTAGTTTCAGGATACTTTCATATTACAAAGGCTCGAAGTCAAATAAATTACAGTTGATTTCCTCATCTTGTTTGGTGCCATATTTAAAAGCTGCACCAGTGTGGTTATATTGTATTGATCCATAATCTGCTCTCATGTGTTTTATTGTGTACTGGAGTAACTCTGCTTCTCTCCTCCAAAGTTTTTATGGCCTGTGTTTATGCCAATTTTCACCAATATAATAAGAGCAGACATTTTTCAGACCATTTGAGGTTTAAGAAAACAATCATTTGAAGTAGTATGAATTCTACAGAGCAACAGTCTGGTCATTTTTGGCCTCAGATCAGTTAATTTTCCTTATTTGAATTTCCTGTTTTTGATTTGTGCAAATAATTGCCATTCTCATTCTTGGAAAAGTGGATCTTAATGTCAAGATGGAGTAAATACATCAGCTTTATTCCTCAGATCTTATCAGTAATAAAAAAAGGAGTGATTGATAAATGCTGCTTAAATTGCAAAAGATGAACCTTGTTAAAAAAGTTGACATTATTAACACATGATCATTAATTTTAGTCTGGAATTTTCAGTATTTCCAGTCTACAGAAAATGTCATAAATGTGGTGGAGCGAATATGCCCTTGTAGATTACGTGCAGTGAATCTAAGGATCCTGCTTTGAACTCTATATGGTGAAAGATGCCATCTAATAAAATTAATTTCTGATGTACCTTGCCAGACCTTAAATCCTATTGACATTATGTTTTCAGCCAAAATGTAAGATATGTTTAAGATAGATTTAAGATCTGTACAAATTAGTACAGATTCTTTCTCTCCTTTTTTATTTCCTTCATGTTTCCATGCATTTCTGAAACCAGGACTTAGGAAATGCTGAATCAGTCAAGGACAGCTTCTTATGGTCTCCTAGTTTATTTTAATTGATCACGTTCCCGGCATAGCTTCTTTCTTTTATTGTTGCATAAAGCACCTTAATTTGTGGTATTATTTTATCATTAGGAAGAATTCAATATTAGTGAAAGCTTAGATCAAGGCTCCATCCCAACAGGAGCACCAAGAGTTTTTGCAAAGGAAGAACATTCCCACTGTGCCTCCCAGCAGTCAGAGGCAACACGCTGTCCTCTCCCCTAGCTATCATCCATCCTTCTGCCTTTTACAGAATTGTGAATACAACAGTAGCTGCCTCTGGTGAAAAAGAAAATAGACAGCTCTGTGTTGCTTGACAAGCCTTACTGTAACAGGGGCTGCTTCACTGAAACCCCCAGTTCTTGGTGTCAGACAATCCCACAAGTGGGCATCCAGTCTGTCACAAGGAGGACTAGCTGCAGATCTTTTCCTAGGATAGAGATTTTAAAACTTCCTGGGAAATCTAGTCTAATATTTTATTATCCTTAATATCATTAATGCCCCTAAGAACTGTCAATGTCAGTTGCTGCTGCTGTCACCTCTTCTTTTGTTTGGGAGCTGTGTTTTCAGGTTGGCTTAAAATCCCAGATTTTATCACCTGAAAGCTTATGTGTTTTGAGAAGAACTTGCAAAGGTATACACAAAGACTAGACACCAAGTAAAATAGCCTGAACTTATTCACAAAACCTAAACCGCTTCCTCTTCGTTACCTGACTCCCATGTTTGTATCACTGAGCACTGGAGGCAGTATATTTCCCATGACCCAGAGAATTGGCCGCCTTCAGACACGGGGAGAATGCCCACCTTGAACTTGTTGGTTTTATTAGCTACAAAAAGAAATTTCCATCATCAAAATGTTGAAAATTCTGCAACAATTACTTCTTCTTAGGGATTCTTGTTGCCAGCTTCCACTTAACTCTGCAGTGGTTTAAGCAGATCACTCACTACCCAGGTTCCATGTTTTATTCAATTGTTGCTGACCTCTGTGGGAACACACAGTTAAATGAAAATGTGATTATTCATGTGAATGGAAAAAAGATCTTGTATATTAGGGGTTTTTTGGGGTTTTGGTTTTTTAAAGTTCATGAAAGACTCAGTTGATTCCACTAGTGAAGAGGTTTGGTGTTTTGCTTTGTTCTTTTAATTCTGTGTTTGTCTAATTTGGTATGTTCACAGTATCTCTCTTTTCACGGCTGTCTGTCCAGCACCTTTTCTAAGGATTTTGTTCAAGTGTTTGTAAGAATGAAATAAAGATAGAAGGAAAAAAACTGATTTGTAATGGTGCTGGGAAGTAGAGCTATGTGCTTGCTTATGTTGTTAACCCAAACCAAGGCTGAATATGTACATTTCTGACTGGCAAGGTTGCCAGGAGCCAGCAACATCTGTCTGTCCTATTTTCTTCTGCTCATCCAGCAATATATTTGGAACAGGGGACACCAATGTATGCACTTAAGGCAAAACTCTGACAGATGTGAAAGCAGAAGTCTCAATATGTGCAATGATTGTGAAAAATAAGCATCCACTGCATCAAGTACAGGACCAACATCTATCTTAGACCCTGGCTGAGGTATGACTTTTCTGTAGGTGTCTCCCACTCTATGCATTCATCACCCCACTTTGCAGCACGAAGAGTAAAGCAGAGAAGAGCTGTACAACAAGCACCATGTCTTTTTGTTAGTGTTAGCTTTCCTTTCCCCATAGTCCCAACATGGAAGACAAGACAAAATTCAGAGCTCATCTCCTTGGTGGCATCACTGTGAATCTGAGAGAGGAGGTGCTGTGGCTTGACTTTGAAACTATCGGTCTACATCAAGTATATCCTTATAAGTCAGTGTGCCATGCTTGGGGAAGGTAGGAGTAGGTCTTGTGTCTCATTAGAATACTGTGGATTCCCCAAGTAAGGAGGAAACACTCATTCAGCATTTATGCAACACAGTTTACTCCCAGTGCCAACACAGTTGATTTAAAGGGTGTTTTTAGAACTTGGCTGAAGAGTGGAAAAATGTGCAGGTGGCACCACTGGAATGACCTCACTGTTCCAGCCTCTCTAATTTAAAGCAGCAGTAAAACCAGTCCCAAGATGCTCTCAGGAGGGCAGAGTGGTAAATCAGATCAGGTCGCCTGCTGGAGGTGGAGGGCAGGTCCACACGTTATATGCCAGCTGTTGGTCTCACCTTGCAGAGGTGAATCCACTATGAGGTTAGGTTGAGTTATTGATTGTGGTGGCCTGATGCCAATGCAAACAACTAACACTTAGACTATTTATTTATGAAGTGCTTTTATAATAGGCCTTACTGAAGAAAATAGACCTGTTTACTGCCTTCCCCGTTGTGATGTGTTAATCTGAAAAACCTCAATATAGAGGTTTGGAAAGGTACGTACTTAAAGAATGAGGTGCAATTTGTTTTGTAGGACTTCTTACAAGATCATCTGTATGTGCCCCAAAGGCTGTAGAGTCAGTCCCCAAAGTAGGAAATTATAAAGCTAGGTATGAATACTGAGCTTGAACCAGTGCCTCAGGTGCTGTATACTAGTATAATCTTACAAAAACCAGCAGAGCTGTAGAAAGCTGCACTACATGAGGCTCTGATTTAAATTTAGCTGGGTATGAAACAAAGAAATAACCACATTTCTATGTGCCCACATATTGTTAATAGATTTGGGCAACATTTGTTGTTTTTTCTTTGCAAGACTTCAGGCTTTGAATCATTACAGTTTGAAATCATAAACTGCCTGGCTAAGATTTTCATGTTGAATTTCCTGGCTATAACAAACTCAAAACAAAGGGAACATAATGATTTCCCCCCAGAGATTCACATTTAGCTAAAATTAAAATCTTTTTCTATAGTCATTATTAGGTGTTGATGAGCACTTCAAACTGTGGTGTTTTCCTGCCAGTCCCTGAAAGTGGGATAGAACTGAATCCATGCAATTTACATGTAATTTAGTAAACTCCATTCTGAAGTGGTACTTGAGGACAGCTTTGATGACTGTGGGTTTGCTGCTGGCTAAACTGCACAGTCTTAGAAGAGCGGGAAGTTCCTTTTCAGTGATCTTAGCTGGAGAATATACCCATAGACATTTGACACATGGGGAGTATATCTGAGTATTCGTTTCAAGTCTTTATTTCCCAGTGTTAAATTTTGGAGCAATTATTACAAGCCTCTAGCTTTTGGACTTCAAAATATGAATGTAAACTGATGAGATACATGTTGTCTTTTCTAGAAAAGAAACCCCACCTTTGGGGGGACAGTCTCAAGAAAATTACACAGAACAAACCAATGTGCATTGCATATGTAATGTCTTATAATTATATCTTGTCAAAAGCTCAACTTTTTTCTCCTTTATTCTTTAGAAATATGGTAATTGTCCCTTTTCCCTTGTAGTTAATTATAAATTTCAGGAAGAATTAAGTCTGTTAAATCTCTTCTTCTCTGTCTTCCCCCTCCCTTGGTCTCTATGGCAATAGCAGGAATAGAAAAGAATTTCTCTGATCTCTATTTCTGAGTGACATTTCGTTTCTTCCAAGCATTGACCCTGTTTAGTGCAACTGAAATTTTCAATCTATTTCATTAGATTATAATTTGCTGATTTTAGGGAGTTGTCTTTATTTAGGCTGGTTTTAACTATGAAAAGAGAATGGTGATTTGTTTCATAAATCTATGAATAGCTCTATAGATGGAGAAGAGAAAATGTTCAATTAACTGCTCAGGCAGATATGATTGGGGCTTAATACTAGTGCACAGCAGTGGAGAGCTGCAGATATAAGGAAAGGTGGAAGATACTGAGCAAGAAAAAGAAAACAAGAGAGACTGATCCTTGCTCAATTAATAATAATGCTGCCTGATGATAGCAGAGCTATACATCCTTAGCATGCTTCTCTAATATTCAGAGGGCCTGGGTGGAGGTGGGAAGATAATTTTCTAGTGCCAGTATGAGCTGCATTTTTGTGCATTTCACATAGCAGAAGCTGATAAAATAGGTTCTTTGCAATGTCCAGCAGGCCACTAAAACCAGAAAAGTTGTGTCTTCTGGTACGTATCTTCAGCATAATCATGTATTTCTTTGGTGTTTTAATCTGCCTGATACTTATATGCAAATTTTCTTCTCTCTCCATTAACCTGATGCAAGTCTGAAAAGCAAAAGGATGTGTGCAGTCAAGGAGAAGGGAATGTGTTTTTATGAGTGAATCATTAGGTCAGGGGTTTGGCCTACTTTATGATTATGTTTTACACAGTCTGAGACCTCTGTTGAGACCTCTTTTGAGACCTTTAGTTGAAATCTACAATTTTCCTATCTCCAGGGAATCGTCTGCATCAGAGAAGATAATTTGCAAGGATGTGTAGGAGTTAGCTAAATATGTTCCGTTGGGTTTGACTTCAGCCAAATCTTTTGCTACCGGAGACCTCACTCAAGGACTTGTATATAATTTGCAAATCATATTCTGGCAGTTCCAGTGGATACAAAGAGAATCTCACCTATGGCTGCTTTTGACTCTGACCGCCAATATCTTCTCTGAGAAAGAGTATCAAGTCAGATCTTAGAGTGTTGCAGTGCAGTGAGCCATGAAGCTTTAGGAGAAGAAATATTACTAAATATCCCTCCTGGATTTTGTTACATCTTCCTGCATAGCTAAGATTTGCTTCCAAATGTGTCTCCAGCCAGAATCACATTAGGCAATATTTGGCCATCAGAATTTGGTATTGATGATATATATACATATAATCTCACCCTCCCTATGAGAATGTGGCAATAAATTATACATACTTGCTCTTCAAGTCCTCCAAACAACCTTAGCAGTTACTATAGTTGATCACACAACATAAGAAAGGAATTCTTCTTTCAAATCATACCCAGAGCTTGCTGATGTCCATCTGCATCTCTGTCACCTGAAAACTCTCTTGTGCAGTGCCCCAAAGCTCTTCCCTTTCAATTCAATATTCAGTATTTCCCGCTGCAATATTGCAGTGGGACTGATGCTACCACTCTGCATTATATTAATGTATCTGCAAGATACATTATACTGATGTTCCTAACCAGTGTTAATAGCAGTCACTTATTTTAACATCTGACTGAGAAAAGCATGTAGGAAAGAAGCTGACTTAAATATTTTATGCTGGGAAGGTAGATGTTCTACATAGACTCTGAAGGGCTTGCAGCCTTGGTTTTGTCTTCTGAAATTGGTGCTTTTCTGTGTCCTGGTTACCTATGGGATCTGCATTTCTGGATGCTTGATAAATCTATCAGATAAGGGATTACATGTAACAGGGCCTCCAGAAAAGGGATTGCACTGTCTCTAACTGACTAGAAGGTTTGCATCTCTATCTGACTTTGGTCATCGCTTCATTGCTTCCTGACTGTATTATTGCTATGCAATTTATCAACCCAGAAAAAAAGCTGTCGTTGATGCTGAATGCAGCAATGAGAATGGCATTATTCTTTTGTGTCCCAAGGCCTCTTTATGCAAAAATTGCAAAACTTGTAGATCTTATTGCATATTTTGAAGTCTCTGATTGCATGAAGCTGTGATAAAGCCTACGCCTGGATAGCTGTGTCTATCACTACATTGGAGCTGTCTCAGGGGTGAAGCTTAGTGCAGGAGGCTTGGTATCCTCAAAGACAGGCAGTAAAACAAGACTGTGGAAATCACTCATTCATAAGCTATGGAGAAGCAGCCTCTCTGTTTCCATTTCAGAATGAGAAGTCTTTTATTGGAACATATTCTCCCAAACAGCAAGACAAGACTTATTCTTTTTGCATATAAATATTAGTAAACGTCAAAAGCAGCCTAAAGGTAATTCTGTCCTCCTTTGAAGGCTGTCTGAAGAGAGATGATTTCAAGTGATGATTTCCATCACTTTTCAGATTTTTACTTTTCAGTGTAGTTTACTCCATATGCTCACCAGACTCTTAAGCTGGGGAAAATGTTAGCAGTAATAATGAAATGGAATTAATTCCTCCTACAGCCCGCAAATAATTCCCAACATAGTTATTCCTACGTTTACTTGTATTGCTGTGCTTGCAGAATACGTTATGTGCTGTTGAGTTTTTGGGTTATTTTTGTTCAGTTGGTGGCTCTAGGTGTGACATGTTGGAGCTTTTGGCTGATTTTAAAACAAAAATAGCTGAGCACTTTTAGGAAGAAAAGCATTACCAGCAGTTGATATACAGCCTTATTTCTTAGAACTATTTTAGCTAGGTACGAGTGTAAGGTATGAAAGGTATGAAAAGTATTGTTTTTAACACAATAATGCAAAAAAGTAATGAACTTTCAAATAAGAAACCAGCAATAATATAAACAAACCCAACAACCCCAAATCCCCCCAAAAGCTGTAAAACAGTGTTCAGTCCTAGCCCTTGAACTACATGTATTTATCAAACGATACCAGCGCAATGTCATATTATAAGCGCAGTAAACCATATTTCCAGCTGTGAAAGGCCAAACTCTGCAGGTCACCCTACAGATCAGATCCATGATCAGCCCAGCCCTGGCAAGAAACTGAGATCTCTGGAGAACTGCTGCCTATGAGCAATTCCCAGTTACCTCTGTTTTTCTGGCCTTTGAATATGCATATGTGTTGTGGACCTTGGGGGAATTTTGTTACGAATCTCAAAGTCAAGAATTAGTCCCTCCTGCTATGAGATCTGGAGCTTTTATTTTGTAGATTTTTCCTCTTTAAGAGTGTTAGGAGTCTTTCTAAGAGGTCTCCCCATAACCAGGTTTCACATGGTTTCCTGAGTTTGTAAGATCAGCCTATTCAATCAGAAAAAGTTTCCTGTCCCAAGCAAATTGTTAATATTCTTGCTTTTATCTTGCTTGGATTAAAGACTGAAGATTTGCCATTATTAAAGAAAAGAAAAAATAATTAACAATAATTCATGCAGTCTTTTGATCAAAATTCATTTATACTTTTATTACTTTGATAGGATTACATAGTTTGCTGTTGCATTCATCCCTTCCTTACATGAGATAACACACACCCGCAGGATACCGTTGCCATGATAGCAGTGACTTTTCCAAATCCTTTTAAGCAAGACTTTCTGAATTTTCATCTAAAGGTACAATGCTTCTTGCTTGCTAGATGGCTTTGTGAATATTTGCCATGGTTTAACCCCAGCTAGCAACTCAGTATCACAAAGCCACTTGTCTACTCCTCCCCTTCCCTGATGGGATGGGAAGGAGAACTGGAAAAAGGTAAAACATGTGGGTTGAGGTAAGAAGAGTTTAATAATTGAAATACAGTAAAACATATACTACTACTACTAATTGTGATGAAAAGGGAGGTAACAAAAAGAGAGATGAAGAAAACTCAATAAACCCAAGTGGTGCCCAATACAATTGCTTACCACCCTCTGACTTGATATCCAGCGATCGGTCCCTTCTGGGTAGCATCCCCCAGTTTATATGCTGAACATGATGTTCTATGGTATGGAACACCCCTCTGCCTAGTTTGGCTCAGGTGTCCTGTCTTTGCTTCCTCCCGTCTTCTTGTGTCCCTCCTCACTGGCAGAGCATGAGATTGAAAAGTCCTTGATCAGAGTAAGTGCTACTGAGCAACAGTTAAACCATTGGTGTGTTATCAGCATTGTTCTCTGACAAAAGCCAAAACACAGCACTGCACCAGATACTAGGAAGAAAACTAACTCTCTCCCAGGTGAAACTAGGGCAATATTCCTTAAAGTCGTCTAATTGAAAACATAAAAGATAACCAGTTTGTAAGGTTTGGGGAATATAAAGCTGAAACTGATATATAGAGTTTTTCCTTTTTTTTGTTTTTTAATTTATTCTGAAAGTAGTATTACAATGCTTTACAAATGTTTGCTTTTAGGAAGTAAAGCACAAAGCTCTTATAGTGCTTCATTAGTTCATGTTCATAAATCTGACTCAAATTGAAAATCGCATGAAGCCTAATCAGCGTTTGCAGAGGTTGCTCTCCTTTGCTCTCAGCATGGGGAAAAGAAAGGTGGAATATACTTACTTGAAATATATCTGGCCTAAATGAAAATAAGAGGGTTTTTTTCTCCACATTATTTCCAGCTTCAGGAACACACATGATTACAAGAGTCCTTCAATTCAAGGAGCTAAATAATAGCTTGACTCTTGTGTGAAATGCTGAGAGTAATGGTGACAGACACCAGAATTTAGTCTGAACTTTTCTTCAGGGACTCTGACCCAATCCTCTGTGCAATTTGTTCTGATGGGCTCCAGACCTTTCCTAGAATGTAATTGAATCACTGCAAATGCAAGCGAAATTACAGGAAGATCATCCCGAAGGCCTGATGGTTGCATCTTGCACTGCCATGTGGAACATTAGACTTTAAATTAAGCCCTCACTCTTTTGGTTCTGCAGTTTCAGAGAACTGCAGGAATCTTGGATGCCTGCTCCATTTCCTTCGGGGCAAATTTGGGGATCAGGCAGAGCGTTCTGCTCAGCAAAGAAACACACACTAAAAATTTGGGACAGACCAACTCCTTCTGGAAAATAACCCTGGGGTGGTTCAGGCTGCTGCTATCACTGACTTAAACAGAACATAGTGGAAAAATGCAGCCCATCATGAAATGGGAAAAAACCCCCAACCTCTACCTACTACTTAAAGCTCCACTGTTCTCTAAAAGCTTCAGAGTGGAGGAAAGCCAGGTGGCACATGCTTGGGGTTCAGAGTGGATGAAGGATATGTTCACCCACATAAGTGAGAACTTCAAAGCAAAATTAATGGATAACTGTTGAAGCCTTTTTAGTATTGCAAACTGCTGAATGTTTTCCCTACATGACAGTGAAAAATAACTTTGTGAGGTGTAATGGATACTAGCATACTCCTAGATGCTCCATCTGGAATGGAGTCCATTGCGCCTAGCGATTGCAGCACGTACTGTGTTGTGTATAATGACATTTTCACTTATTTGCAGCAAAGCCATGGCAGATGCCCATCCCACAAATGCTCAGTTGAAACACCTGCCTGGATACCCATTCAGCACTCTACCGTAAGTCTGAGCCTTTTAATACAAAGATTTGAGAGACTGAATGGTAAGTCTCTGTGCTTGGAGCAGCCCCGTCGGGTAAAATTTCCATCCTCAGTGCATTTGAGAAAGAACAGAAATGAGTCCTAAGGCCAGACCAAACTCCTTGGGAAGCCTGAGCTGTTGAAATGTTGGGTAGTGACTGAGCAGGGTTTCTCCAGAAGTTCTTTGGGAATTTAATTTGTTCCACATGGAGCAGTGGGGATCAGTGTCAAGCATGTTATGGTTGTTGTTGTTGTGTCCAGCTCAGAGGAGTGTGGGGTTACTGTTGATTGTTATAACTGTGGGCTCCAGCTGTGTATGATGATTGGAAGCCGGCTTGTTTTACCTAGTTATGGACACAGTTTATGGGAATTCATTCATAAGCTCCTGCAAGGTCTGCCAGAAACAGCTGATGTTCAAAGTACCAGGCTGTCCCTAGATGCAGGTGGTGACACAAGGAAGGGGGGATGCATCTTTTCCCCGATCTCATGGAAGAAAGAAAGACTGATGATTCCAAGTGTTTTATGGACTAACAACTGGGAAAATTTGCCCAATTAGAAACAACTTTGGAGGTGATGGGCACTGAGTGAACTTTAGTCTGTTGGGTATATAAGGAACAGCCTTTGTAAATACTTTCCTCCTCCTGCCAATTAGATGACTTCAGTGAGATTTGCTTTTAACTATCAAAGACAAAGTAATATTTGAAGAGAAAAAAGAAACTGTGGTCAAGTTGATGCTGCATTGATTAATATCTTGTCTGCACATACATTGTAGGTAGAGCCAAATCCTTGGATGCTTGAAGTTGGAAGGCTGACTAATAGAGCTAGGATGATTTATCTCAGCTGAGGAACTGGCAGAGTTTAGTTGACATTTTCTTTGGCTCTGAACCATTGCATGATGTTGGTCCACAGCTATCAACCTGTCACCTTTTATGAGCAGATGAATGTGAAATGAATTCAAGTTTTCACTCTCCCTCAGTCTCTCACTATCTTGCAAGTGATGGTAAACCCTGTGGTTTCAGTTGTACTTACAATATGTTAAAATTCATTATATTATTGTTAAACTGTATTGAAATTGACCCACTTAAGAGTATGGATTGATCAGTTGAGCTAAGCATTTTTTTACCAGCTGAGGATCTAGCCCAGTAACTAAGTTTTAGTTTTTCTTAATTACTTGTTTCCATTCTCAAGGGCTTTGGATTGACTTTGTGATATGGTCTTGTTTTGGTTTGTTTTCTTATGTTGAGAGGGTTACAGCATGAGCACAAGTATGGTAGTATGGCGCTTTGAGAAAGGGAAGTGTATTGGGTATTTGCAGTAAGTCGGGAACAGTTGTACACACTGATTTCCACTACCATCAAGACCTGACTCTTCAAATAGAGGCTTTAAATGCTTTGGGTATTCTTTATATTATTTGTTTCTCAAACCATCAAAAATAAAAGCATTTAGCTTTAGTATTCTTTGTTTGTTAAGTTTATCTCTTGTTAAACTAAATATGTGTGCATGCATAGCTAATATGTATGAACCTGCTATCTTGCAATGTTCTGTATTGTCACAAAAGATGGTAAACTGAGGATCAAGTTTTGTTGTCTTTGTTAGCACTAGAAGTGGTCTAAGAATAATTCCAAGAAGTGTTATTTTTAAACTGTCACAGAGGAAACTGGTTCTGGGACCAATACTGGTTAATAGCTTAATCAGCAATATAGACGGTGGGATTGAAAGTACCCTCAGCAAATTTGCAGATGACACTAAGATGAGCAGTGCAGCTCTGATGCCCCCAACATAAGGATGTGAAGCTGTTGGAGTGAGTCCAGAGGCCACGAAGATGCTGCGAGAGCTGGATAACCTCTACTGTGGAGGCAGGCTGAGAGAGCTGGAGTTGTTCAGCCTGAAGATGATGCTCTGAGGATACCTGGTTGCAGCCTTTTAATGCTAAAAGGGGACTTATAAGAAAGATGTGAGACAGACTTTTTAATAGAGGCAGTTACGATAGGACAAGAGGTAGTGGTTTTGAAATGAAAGAGGGGAGATTTAGTTTAGATATTATGAAGTTCTTCCCTGTGAGGGTGCTGAGACGCTGGCACAGGGTGCCCAGAGAAGCTGTGGCTGCCCCATCCCTGGCAGTGTTCAAGGCCAGGTTGGACAGGGCTTGGAGCAACCTGGCCCAGTGGAAGGTGTCCCTGCCCGTGGCAGGGGGTTGGAACTGGATGAGTTTTAAAAGTCTTTTCCAATGCAAATCACAATATGAGTCTATGAAAAAAAGCCCAACTTATTATTAGAATACAATTCAACCATTCACTTGGTGGCTTTTTTTTTTTGATTGTAGAGTGCCTGTGGTCCTTGAGGTAATTGCCTGCTTGGAGCCTGCTTCTATCTATATTTTGCTTGATTATAGAAGTTGAATGGAGTGAAGGAGCTCAGCACTACCCCAGAAATAAGTTGTAATTCCCAAGTACCTCCTGCTTCTTTTTTATCAAACCATTTTCTTTGCAGCCAAACAGATTTTTCTGTCTACCTGATCTGTATCAGGCATTTATAAGCTCTTTTTTACCATACTTCAGTAGAGACTCATGCAGACAGTTGGGGAAAATTAAATCAGACAAAAATGAACTCCTACATGGTCAGTGTTTTTCACCGTCTGATTTCAAAAGCACTTTTTTAACTGCCTTGCTTTTATCAGAGAATATCTGTGAAATGTCAGCATTTTGATAGAAAGCTGATTAATGAAATGAAAATTTCCACTGATGCGTCAAAGCATATTACCTGCTATGAAAGGCTTGAAATATCAAAACATAAGCAGAGGTCTGGCCAGTTGTGACAACTCCATTAAGTGACCATAGCTGGAACTCGGGTGCTGTGCAACAGTGGTGTAATGTCAAATAATGAAGGAAAATAAACCTGATGGAAAGGGTATCCTCATTCATCAGTTTTGCCGTCTTGTCTCGCTCAGGATGGCACAGGTCTGGGCTAGGTTTTTCTCTCCTTTTTCAGCTGTTTCTTATTAAAAGCAGTGTATCTTCTCTTGAGGGTGCCCTTCCCATCTAATACAAGAGCCAGGAGGTCTGGCAGCATTGCTGTTATGCAACTGCCTGACTTTTGCAGTCCCTAATTTACCATCCTTTTCGAATTTGCTGATGATTCTTGCAATTAAGAGTCTCGATTCTGTTTGGCAACTCACCATCTGCAACATAGGACATAAGTGAATACGGCTTTTCTGTGCGTTCACAATGTCCTTAATTAGATTCATTTTAAGTCTGAGGGTTTTAATCAAGGGAATTACCTAAGGGTGGCTTTGTCTGCACTTGCACTTTCAGTCATGTCTTCTGAAGGATTTGTGGTGTTTGATTATCAAATACTCCAAAAGGAGTTCACTGTACTGCTTTTTATCTTACTGAACCTTTCTATCACCAGGGTTTCTCACTAGCTGGATCCATTATGCAACGATAATGGAGCCATTCCTCTGTTGCAAAAACATTTGGGGTTGTCTTTTCTTCCAGCCCTGTTGACAGGGTTTCTTGACTTTGGCATTCAGAGTAAACATTCACCTTATCTCACCCTGCAGCATTAATAGGATCCCTCTGCTTTTCCCTGCTGCAGTCCCAGCAGAGCTCCTTGTCCCACTTTCTGAGTTCCCTTCCACAGAAAGATTCCCCTTTTGGGAGTCATCTGGCACTGAGAAGCAGCAGGAGAGAGTGGAAAAGGGTGTGTGGGCTCAAAAGGCAAAGGAGCCTCATTCAGCATCAGTTGCCTCCTTGATGTGAGGAAAGGGAGAGAGATTTTAAGGGTAGGAGAATCTGAGCGAGGGTCCTCATAAGGAAATGCAGCAGCCACATAAGCTGTGATAGCTCATGGGCTGCAGCTTTACACAGGTGCTACATTCTGCAGAGATTTAGTACAAGTTTTGGCTGCCAGCCTGCTTTGCAGCTGAGCCCTCAGTCTTTCTGCCCCTTGGTTTACCTATATCTGTAACACAAGGAGAGCAAAAGTCAGTCCTATTTGAACCTGCATACATGTGCAGGATATTATTACTCTATTTATGGGATAAATCAGTGCACAGAGGATAAAGTTACTCTGGGTTTCCCTTTTCACAGTTTATTTGGAACACTGGAGAGACAGGAATGCAGTGATGCCCTGCACAGTACTGGAATTTAGCCTGATCTGGGAGTTAACCTATAAACATTCCTGGTTTGAGCTAATCAAGGTTTTTGTATTCAGACTCCCTCCACATATCTTGCTTTAAAGAAATTCATGCTCTTGGAAAGATGAAATGCATGTTAATTCTGGTGGTTGTGCTCTACATAATGGAGCCAAGCAGAAACATATTGAAACATGCATATTCTGCTTTGTTTTAAGGCTATGAGTCTGGAACAATTGTTTCTAAAATCAGTCTTGCTCTCTTAAACACAAACCAAATAAATGGCTGGGTTTGCCTGGGTTTGTCCCTCTCCCAGGACCTTGTGCCTTGGAACAATGTCCCTTCCTCTCCTGTGTAGATGTGCTCTACAAAATAAACGGATAGCTCTGCACTCCAAAAAATGCCTTTGTGCCTATTGCAGGGTCTTCTCTCTCTCTAAGCTTCAAGTCTTTTCCTATTAAAACATTGCTGGCTAATAAATTGCACAGACAATCGGGATGGTGGGGAATGTTTTTCATGGCTAATGTGAAATATTTGAAAACTGAGCTATTAACACGATGATCTGTTCTTCTTTCACCTTGGCGCTGATGATAGTGGAAAATTCTGAGTGCTAGAACTCAGCGTTATTGTTAAAGGAGGTATTAATGCCATGCGTGCTTCTGCTGGGTCACTGTATTCCTGCAGATCATCTTCATTACAAAGTCCCCTGTACCTCTCTTTGCTCAAGGCAGTTTACTGTCCACCTTTTAACTGGTAAAGCTGTTGTCTGTACCCTGCACTGCTGAGTCTGTCACCAATTGCCTATGAAGCTGCTTTTCACAGCAGCCGCTTAAATTCCTCTTCCCCCGGTAGCTGTCAGATGCTTCCTTTTCATTTGCGCCACCCCTCCCCAGGCTTCCCTGGGGAAAAACATGCTGTTCCTATTGGTTTTGGCTGTAGCTAGAGGTGCTGAAGAGTTGTGGCATCTCCGCTGTAATCTGATTTACAGATTCAGTGGGGAAAGTTCCAGCTAGGCTAAGGTAGTGTTGGATTAGCAGCAAACCACAGCACATCCCAGCAAGGCAGCAAATGCTTCATGCTTGGGTAGAGGCAGACGCTAGCAGAGAATGTGTTAACGGAAGGGTTCAGGAGCAGCAATTGAGAGAAATAGGGCAAAAGAAGCCTATTTACTACTCTATTTCATCAAAAAGTGTGGAAAAAGGGGAGAGAAGAGTTTTAAAAATGGTAATAGACCCTTGACAATGAAATACAGGGACTTAATTTATGACTTATGTGGATCTTCCTCCTGTTTCAGTTCATGTGATCCCTGGGAAACAAGGGAGGGGTTTCACAGTTGCCAAACAAGCTCAGAAACCCTTAAGGAAAGGCGATAATTTGTTTAAAAAGTAGGATTATAAACATTAAGCTGTACAAAACCATTATCTGCAGACTGACCCACATAGCTGCTCGACAGCATCATCAGGAAGCATTTTGCATGAGTTATTTACAATGAGTAATCTCATCAAGCGCACATTATGTATAGGATGTTTGCTGTCTTTATTGCTTTACTTGTTTTATGGAAAGCTCCAGAAAGTTTCTACAGCAGAAGTGTAACAGTGCATAACTTAAAACAAAATCTTTCTAATGTGGTTATTGAAATCTTCTTTAAGCTGGAACTTGGTATTGAACTTTATGACAGCAATTACTTAAAGGTAAGCTTCTATAGAAAAACAAATACAGATTTATCTACTTAAAATCATTGCAACTCATGAGGCTTGCGAGCAAAAATTTAAACAAAACCTAATTCTATTCTAAACAAACCCCCATTTAAACAAAGCCATTCTGTTCTAATGCTTTTCTGGACACTATATTAAAGTTCTGGTTTAAGTGCTGATTTAGCCAGCCAAATTTTGGCAGTGTCACTGCAGTTTAAAAACAGTGTGCACATCCAAATTCTACAGGATTTATTATTCCCAGAGGAAAAGTACTATTGGAGTAGTGCCTTCCTGATAACATATGCATAGCTTGAGGGTGATATCCTGGGGATGTTGCTCCCCAAAAGCCATGCTTTCCTGAAGTGTGAAATTCCATGCTAAGGAACTAACTCCATAAACAGTTCAGGCATTCTGAGTTTACGGTGATATACACAAGAACAAAGTTGGCTTCTGTCATTATTTACACCCTGCTGTAACCAGCAAATATGGTTGTTATGACTGCGTAGAAGTGTTTCATTCTGCAGTAAGATGAGCTAAATTGTTTTAATGGTTTCTCTTTGCTGCAGCATAAAATGAGGCAGTGATTTTACTTTTTTTATTTGGAAACCAAAAATGTCCATCATCTGAATTAAAAAAGGGTGCGTGCACATAACTAACAGGTGAACTGGGCTCAAGGGGAAGGGGAAAACTGTGACTCACGGCTCAGTAGCTCATGTCACAATGTTGTCCGGAATCTGCATGTTAGCAAAGAGCCTCTTTGTGCTTGGCACTGTGAAAATCTATAGAAGAAACTTGTGGCTGATGCAGTTGTGGAAGCCAAAGGACAGGAACTATGCCTTGTTCAGCAGCATTTGATATGTATCCAATTCACGTGATATGTATTCTTCAAGGCCAGGTTGGACAGAGCCTTGGGTGACATGGTTTAGTGTGAGGTGTCCCTGCCCATGGCAGGGGGTTGGAACTGGATGATCTTAAGGTCCCTTTCAACCCAAACTATTTTATGATTCTGTGATTCTATTTCAGAGGTGCTGAAAGTGAAATTCATCTGTCCAGATTTATGGTATTGGAGAGCTACAAACACCCAAACACCTTTGAGGTGCAGTTCACTTTTAGACTGGTCTTTCAAGTATGAATCAGGCTTTTGAAGGGTGTGTTTGCCTTGATTAATGATAAAGGAGACCCTGACAACCAGCTCTGATACAAGTGTCTGACCTGAAGATGTATCTCATGCCAGAGGGTTTTCTCAGTGATGCACAAATCTGTGGCAAAGCGGTCACCTATATCAGAGGCTCAGCTGTGAGACTTTCCTTCTAGGTTATGCTGAACAAGCGGTTTGCTGTAACTATTCTTTCATAGATAGGTGGAGCTGCCATCGACTTCCAGGCAAAATGCACATGAATACAGGATTGGATCCAGATACAGCCCAAGACATACAGCAGCTCACATAACCTAGTATTATACCACAATCACCTTTTTTCTTAATACCTTGAATAAAAGTCTATTTAACTGCAGTAGACCATATGTTTTAGTGGCATTCTCATTTGTACTTTTAGATTGCAAGTCCTGTTAGTCATTCAGTACATACATACTGTATAATGTCATTTGCACTTACAGGGCTGTGGAAGCCTAATGTTCTCTCTTTATCACGCAAATGGCTGTGAACAGCCGTCTTAGTGAATGTTTCTCCAAAGATTTATTCCTGAAATGTTCTAAATGTCTCCTGTGAAGTGCTTGGGGAACCTCCCTTTGACCCTGTTGGTATCACTCAGATGCCACAATAAATGAGCATGGGAATCCTGCTCTGGGACTGGCACAGCCTGTATGTCAGGGAGGTGTTGCTCAGGCTTTTCTGAGGAAAGTAATGCAAAAATCTTCTTCAAAGGCTGATAGAAATTACTCCTCCCTGTGGAATCCTCATTTCTCTGCTGTTTGGGACACTTTTTATTACAGCTGGGAACAGTAATGAAAATTAAGATTCACCTTCAGTTTGTGTGCTCTAGCTGTAGAGCAATGGACAACCAAAGTGTGTAAGAGCCGCTGGATCCGCAATCTGCACTGCCCATCACTGTCTCAACTGAGAGCTGGGTTTCAGGGACAGCTACATTTAAAGGGTACGCATTCTGTATTCCTCTGAATTGTTTATAATGTACAGTGGAAACATCTAAAATAGGATGCTGTATAATTAAAGGAAAAGCAAAACCACAGGAAAGCTGAAGCTTTTCTTCCCACAAATATGTACTATGCATATGTATTTTTATACAGACACTAAAGTACCTCCTTCTTCATGCCTCTGGCACCAGCTCTCAAACTCACCCCAGTTGTACCAATCTCTGCTGCATAAATAACTCTCTGTCCCTGTCTCCAGCTAATCTAAACCTGGTGTTTAGCTCTACCCTTTTTTCCTGTGCCATCTGCCTCTCAGTCTGACTGCTCTGGTACTCCCTTTGCTGTCACCAGGCTGGAATTTCCTGAAGGAATTCTGAGTCTTGAATTATTTTGGGGATGGAAGAAGGGGTAAGGGAGTGCTCTTCCTTATGCTGGTGCTCTCTTTTCACACATAGAATAGCTCTCACATTTTCTTCTTCCCTGTCATATCCTTACTTCTGAGGTACTTAAAGAAGGATATTCCTGTATGGATAAGCATTTACTAATTTTAAACTCTTTATCATTGTGGAAGAGGTGATAAGAAAAGTAAACAGTTGTAAGTGAGAGCAGTGATTTCTCACACTGGATAGCCACCTAAAAATATTTAAATGTCATGAGACCTCACTTGCAGCACTGTGTACGGTTCTGGTGTCCTCAACATAAGAAGGACATGGAGCTGTTGGAGCAAGTGCAGAGGAGGCCACGAGGATGATCAGGGGACTGGAGCACCTCCCTTATGAAGACAGGCTGAGAAAGTTGGGGCTGTTCAGCCTGGAGAAGTGAAGCTGCGTGGAGACCTCAGAGCAGCTTCCAGTATGTGAAGGGGGCTACAAGGATGCTGGAGAGAGACTTTTCATTAGGGACTGTAGCAATAGGACAAGGGGTGATGGATTTAAACTAAAACAAAGCAAGTTCAGGTTAGATATAAGGAAGAAGTTCTTTACTGTGAGGGTGGTGAGGCACTGGAACAGGCTGGACAAAGAAGTGGTGAATGCTCCATCCTTGGCAATATTCAAGGCTGGACAGAGCCTTAAGCAACCTGGCCTAGTGGAAGGTGTCCCTGTCCATGGCAGGGGGGCTGGAACTGGATGATCTTATGGTCCTGTCCAACCTTAACCTTTTTATGATTATATGACAGTAGCAGAATGGCAATTCTGAAGGACAGGAGGTTGAACCCAATCATCTGTTGTTACAAGAAACACTATCATGAAAACCTAGCTCAAGAGCTTGGAAATGATTCGCTAACTTCTGCTTTGATCCTCTATTGGTCTCTGGTACTGCATAAATATGATAAGATCAAATGCAAAATACAAAAAGCCACTATACAAAGTCTAGTCTCAGTAAAAAAGCCAGGTGAGTCATTGAATTTGGAGTGTACCTGGATTTGCCCCTTTACTGTAAAATGGAATTGCATGTCCTGATCTGTTGCATCTCTGCATAGCGTAGCCTTTGATTCTAAGCTCATTCCAGGTCACCCTGCTAAGAAGCCAATTTATGTCACATTTGTCATTAGCAGATTGAGCCTTGGATGGTTCATGAAACTTTAGGTTGGCCTAAAGATAACAGAGCAAAAATCTCAAAAGACCCCCTCTGCAGCTGACATAAGTCCATTGTTGATGCTTAAAGTGTGGTAAGATGTCAAGTACAAAGTGATATCTCTCTTGGAATATCTTTCCTGCTTCCAGCAATCAGCAGTATAGAGGCTTCTCAAGTTTGAGGTTATGGATGAGCAGCTAGTTTTGATAGGCTGAAACTCATTAAATCACGAATTGGATAAAGAGAACAAAATTCTACCATCAGATGTGGTAAAGTAAGTCTAGATTTGCACCAGGGCAGGGTTTGGTTGCTCATTCTCTTTCTTGATAGTAAAAGTGATTGAACCTTGAAAATTTGAATCCTGTTATGGATTCTTATTATTTTTTTTTTAAATAAAGAACTGGTTTGATAATAAAATATTGTGATTTACTTTGTCAATTCTTAACTGCAGTAAAGACTTTTTTACTTATCAGGTATATGCTTATCAGTTTTCTAGTGTAGGATAAAGACTTATTCTACTTGATCATATTCTCATCAGCTATGCATTTTCTCCTGCTTTAGATATGTGCATGTGTTGTTAGAGATTTAAGGGGTGATTTAACAGTAGTTTTTTCAGCTGCCTTTCACGAAATTCAAATTGCTGCTAACTTTCTGCAACATCAGTTCTATGGAAATTCAGCATCCTCTGCAATAAAAAAATGTCTTTGAGCAGATCTTTCATGTTTTTCTTCTTTATTTTCTGTTGCTTTTTGCCTTAATTTGTTACCTTGTGGCTGATATGAAGTTGTGGAGCTCTTCTTGTGACGTTATTCTCAGTATTACTTTTCCAATTAACAGTATGTCCTTGTGTAAGACCTTTTGTTTCAGTGAAATCAATGGCAAAATCGATTTTGAAATGAAAGTAGAAGGGTCTCCTCAGTTTATCACCTCTGAAAATGAAAACATTTGAATTAGGTTTGTGGATTCATAGCATTCACAGTAGTAGTTTAGCATACTGCATGTTTATTAGGTTCTTACATGTGCTTAACTGCTGTTAAGCTGTAAATGCTCAGAGAAAAGAGCTTATTAAACGGTCTATTTACCAAACCAAGCTTGACATCTTTGTTCATTCACGTCTGACTATTTTACCACCTCCAATTGGTATTTTGGACATAGATGTTGGATACTATTTTTTGATTTTACTTTGTGATAATCTAAAGAATCACTGCGGCTTTGTGAGAGAGTTGTTCTGTGTTCTGGTTCATAGGTAATTAACAGAATTGTCAGCTAATTTCTGAGCCCTTATTACTGGTGAATTTACACAAACCACACAGCAGCATGGCTGATTTGAGGCAGAATGGGATTGTGATAAAAGATCTAGGAATTATTCCAAAGGAGCTTCTGAGTTCTGGCTTGCTCTCAAAACACCCTAAGAAAAATCACCTGTCTGTCCCTTGGTTTATGCCAAGCTAGCTATACAAATACTTGCTGCTTTCCTACATGTCTTTGAGATCTATTAATGTGTACAGTTCTGCATAACAGTGTGATATGATTTCAGAGTCCATGTTTAATTTTCTAAGGCCAGCAGTTTCATGTGTCAGGATCAGAAGCTTTTTATCTTGAAACTGAAGACAAAAAGAAAACTTAATGAAAAACTTATTTTATTGTACTACAGAGCCCCCAAAATTTCAAGGTTTTTGGGTTTTTGTTGGTTTTCTTTTTGGGGGGGGACAGGAGAAAGACAGGAGGTAAGAAAACAACTCACTATTTTGGGAGTTCAATTTTTGGGTACAAACCCAAAACGTTGACTCAATAGCGTATTTTATAATCTTATTTTAGAAACGAGAATGTTTCAGGAATCTATGCATCATAGATACAGGTTGAAGCTATCAATATTGAGGGTGGCTTAGACTTCTTTGTTTTATAGTAATGTGGCTCAAAAGCATAGAAAAGTGAATGTAAGTTGGTTTCTTTGGCAGATGTTCCACAGCCTTTCATTGAGTATTTTATTCGGTTGCTTACTACTGCAGTCTTTCTTTATTCTTTTCTGTTTATTCATTGCTATCTAAAGATACTGTCACACCTCCAGAAGCCTCAGAGTTATTTTCCTTTCTGTACAGGAGGCAGAAGACCCCAACTGTCACAAAACTGGAAAGGCTGGCTGATAGCAAATAGCTACTTGTTCTTGCCACTATGTTCTAGACTGGAAGAGCTACTGTGAAATACGCTCTCTAACTGCCAGTCTAAGACAGGGATGCATCACAGGACTACAGAGGCCTGGATCCACATAAGCTTAGACAAAGCCTAAGTTTCCAAGTCCATGTAGGCAATTCATAAAGCACATGCTTATTCCTGTCCCTTCCCTCCTCCCTGCTTAGATGTCTCCAGGATTTCAGACGCCAGAGTGTTCAGAAGTACATTTTCTATCTTTTATGCTGAAGCTTCTTTCATTTCTCCAGGTACAGCATGGCCACCTTTTTCAGGTAGGATGGATATGTCCTCTGTCTGAACCTTATTTCTTGCTGCTGTTCATAGCACATTCCTGGAAGGTGGAAATGGGGATTTGACCTCCAGAATGAAGCTTGTGCTGAACTGGATAAAACCATTCACAAAAATACAATTATACTAACAGCATCTCATTCTCCATCCATCTTTTGATGGGAAAGAATGAAGCAATCTTCTCTCACCCAAGGGGGCAATTCAGGCATGTGAGTAGGGTTCAACCTACTTCAGCTAAAGGACTTTAGCTGATGTATCATAATCTCCTTCAGGTGCGTAGGCCAGGCAAGCACCTGCAGTAGGAGACAGGGAATTTCAGAAATATCCTTTTATCCCTCTTTTTATAGGCATTCTCCTCTGCTTCTAGCCAACATGCTGCATTGCAGGAACCAGTACCTCAAGGCCAGGTCAGGCAGCTCTTAGTGTCACCATGCTTTGTGGATCTGCAACTGGTTCCATTGAGCTCTTCTCGGTAGTGTGGCAGAAATGTTGATGACAATATGCAGTTGACAGTACAGCCACCAGAAACCCTCTAGTGTAGGGACTTTATTCAGAATGGAGCCCAGAGAGACACACTGGAAAGCAGATCAGTGATTCCACTGAAAGTGATAGGCAGAGGTAACACTTTTGACCTGAAGTTGCCAGGTTTTTCTCTATGTATTTGTCAGGTTTTCTTTTGAGATGCATTGCATACAAAAGCCAGGACCAAACTGCACCTGCAACTACAAACTGAGTGAGCAGCAAGAATCCGAGTTCTGATGGAACCTAATACTCATCAGTTCAGTGCAAAACTGCAAGACCTTTGGAGATGGAAGGAAAGAGCTAGGAACTACATTAGTCAGGTTGCATTGCTTAGTCAAGTCAATGCAGAATAGATAGAAAAGCTAGGTAATTTAAAATAATTTATGAGGCTGAGCAAACTCTTAACATGGAATTTAACTGAACTCTAGCTCAGTTATTTTCTTCTTTCTAAGTATAGTTATTTGCTTTGGAAAAAACAGTCTGTCTTACACTGACTGATCATCTCTTTATTCGACAGATTGGCTGTGAGAAAGGATTTAGGTGTCACTGGGAAAGCTCATGAAATAGATTTCAATTTCTTATAATATAATTGAATAAATACCCGGAGATGAAATCAGTAAAATCTAGAGGGTAATAGAAGTTTGAGTAAACAAGCAGCATGATTTTTATAGAGAACAAATCATGCAAGACAAACTTAATTGCTTGTTTTGATAGAATTACTAAATTGTTAGCTGCTGCTTATATTTTTTTAGAGATAGGCTTCCAAAACCATCAAGAGCAGTTAGGTCCCCAACTCCGGCTGGTTTTAAGAGCTTGCTGCACTATTTTCTGAAGTTTTAAAGAAAAGTTCATCTTAATTGTCTTGGAGTTTAGTCTTAGCGCATGACTTTTTAGACCTCTAGTAGTGTCTGTGCCCAGATGGATATACATTGAGTTGCAGTAGGATGCTGACGTTGCTTCCAGGACTGTACTATACATAGACTTGCTTTATATTTTCACTAATAACCAAGAAGTTAGGATTAAAGCAGCATGCCAGTGAAATATAAAGGCCAAAAGTTTGGTAAGCCATGAGCATTAACATAATATCATGGTACTGTAGAACGAAGATTCCCTGCAAAATACCTTTGCAGGTCAATCCCCCTGCAAAACAAACCCCAAAACCTAAAGTAGAACTTTTCATGAGAAAACAGATATTAAATACTTCTGGTGGGAAATTCATATGCCACCTAGAGACTAATGAGATTTAATGACTCTTTTGACAAAGAGTGTAGCTCAAAAAATGTAACATTATGCTGAATACTTTCCTGAATTATTTCAAATCATTTAGCTACTCTGTGGACTGGAGCAAATTAGGGATCACTAATGCAGATAGATCAAAGAAAGAATATAGCAGCACTGTAGTGCTCACATCTGACAGCACACCCTTCTGAAACAGATCTCTTCTATTGGAAGATTGAGGAGAAGCCAGTAATTTTGACAAATAAATGCAAATCAGTTAGCTCATTTCACCTGTCAGAAATCCTTGGAACTTTAATATGGACATTTTTTCTGCCACTATATAATTGGAAGCCCTCCAAAGGTGGCATACATTGAATCTGTTCCACTGGAGAAAAGCTGAATCACAGTGAATATTTGTAAGAGGTATCTAAAAGGGAGATAGCATGGCTAAAGGAAATGGCAGGAAGCTAATTTGGCCGGAGCTAAAATTAGCTGATTCAAAACAGATGCCCTCAGACAGCCAATGGTCAAGTCTGAGAAAGAGATGCAAAGAAAATAGAAAGGAGGTGGTTCTGGAATGTGCTCTAGGGAAGCAGGAAATGCCTGGAAAAGGGCCATGGGATTGAACTAGAACCAGTCAATCAGATATACCTACAGTGGCAGCCTAAGGAATGGGATGTTGAAAATAAGAAGCTTTTGAATGGTAAGGGTAAGAAGCAAATGGGTACTGAATGAGTGAGTGGTAAAGAAAATTGTATGTCAGTACATGAACAGCTGGGTTTTACTGCTTGACAGCTATCCAGGAGTTAAAGGGAAAAAAGGAGGTGTTTGTAAGAACCATAGAAATATTGGCAATTCTCTGGGAGCAAATTAAACTGAGTATTAAAAAACCCCTCCAAACGACCAAAAAGACAACAAAAGCCCCCACAAAATATTTAGGCTGTGATTCCTATAAAGTCCTGTTTTTGGTAAAATTAAAATGGATGAAATCATGAATTTAATGGCGTCATCGTGAATTCAGATCAGTGAAGGCAGGAATGACACTACAACTTAAAAAGATTTAATGGCAAACAAAATAAAGGAGCATGACACATTTAAGGTTCATCTTCAGTAAATTTAGACCTTGAGTTACATGTCTTATTCTTCATGCTTCTAGTCAAGGAAAAGTTAAAGAGCAACGTAAAGTTTTGTTTTAAAGGATCGAGTCAAAATAAATTAATCTCTATCAGTATAATTTTCTTAAGAAGCTGAATTTTGAGGATGACGTTTATCAGCTGCTGTCATTGAGATCATAGATATAAATCTGAGACATCCAGCAAAATCTGTGTTAGTTTAAAAAGTGGCCCAAAAGGGTAAATTGCAAGTAAATATTTTCATCCTCTGTATGTATAACAAAAAAACCCAAAACAACCCCAGACAACCCCCCAAAAACCCAAGGACATAAACCATGATTTCTTATAAAGTAAACCCATGTGAAACTGTTTTTTGAATAGTCGTTGAGCATTTAAATCCCATTGTTGTATACCCGTGGTCAGGATTGTATTGCTATGTTCCTATTACTTTATATTAATTAACATTTAATTTCACTATGGATTGAACTGAATGCCTTTATTTGCCCTAGTGGGTCTGAGACATCCATGTAGGACGGCTCAGGGAAGACAGTATGTAGCTCTTTTCTAAAGGGGCAGCTTGGGTGAGAAAGGGTACCTGAAAGCATGAAAAATGACACAAGCACATTTTTGCTATTGTGAGTGGCTCAACATCCCCATCAAACCTTGTCAGCTCTCTGTTACCCTCTTTTTTAGATGGTTTATGACTATTTTGAATTACATAGGCACCAGTAGAGATTCTTAATGGAATTCACCAAAAGCTTCATTCTACAATGAAAAAGTGCTTTTTTTCCCTGCCCTTTATTTTCAATTCTTGTCAAGCTGTTAATTCACTGGAGGATCTGTCCTCTTACCTCCTGAGAACATAATTTCTTTAAGAGACTTTGGTAAAGGATCATTTTAAAGTTTTTTGAAATCCAAGCAGAGTAATCAACCTCATCCGTATGCTTGCCTCCTGTGAAAGAATAGACTTCAAAAGTCTGTGAACAATGCCTTCCGTATGTTAAATCCAGCTTGATTTGTCTCTGTTTTGTCACATCTTTGTACTCCATCTACTAATTTATTCTTTTGTATGGTTTCTACCCTTTTAACCAGAACAGAACACAGATTGTCTACTCCGTATTTCCTTAGATCCATCCAAAACCCTTTAAAAGTTGATGCTACAGCATTAACTTGCCAATTTACAGTTCTCTTAGCACAAAGGATGAGTTAAGTGATGGGTTAGTTAAAACTTTACGTTGTCATATTTGAGTTTCTTCAAAACTCTTGGGTGAATATGATGGCTTGCTTGACATGCTACTACCTGTAGGTGTCTTAAAATCTTTACTACCAGCACTGCAATTGAAGCTAGTTCTTAACCGTGACATGTAGAGAAATATGCAACAGGGATTGAAGAGTTTTGGAAAAAGCATTAATCATCACCACAGACAATCAGTTTTAGACACTTCTGAAATAAGAGAT
The DNA here is from genome assembly GCA_009867235.2 of Psittacus erithacus. NCBI lineage: Eukaryota > Metazoa > Chordata > Aves > Psittaciformes > Psittacidae > Psittacus > Psittacus erithacus. Next base: position 701 of record WYDI02163295.1, on the reverse strand, counting down.
TACAAAAAAAGCGTTGTTTTTTGGTTTAAAGATTGAGTATTTTTTTTTGTCTTATTGAAATGGACAAAGGCCATAACAAAAACCATACTAACCAGGCACATAACTGAAGTCAGATTAGTTTTTGGAGAATATATAGGAGGATAAATAAAAAGAAGTAGTGAACAGCCAACACATGGAATTAAAGGCTGTAGAAGATCAAAGAAGTGAGTGTGCAGTTGTGACAGAAAATAGCATTAGTATACGTGCTAATGCCCAGATTCTGCTATTTGGTGTGAATATGTATGTTCATGTCTGCCCGAGTTAATTGCGCATATTCATGTCCCCAAGGATGATGAAAACACAATTAAATTGCAGTGATTTGTTTTTTATTGAGTGCTCTGTTATGCTAGAAAAACTTTGATTTTCCATTTATTTCCACAATTGTACCTTTTACTGAAAAGCAACTTTTTGAAGCATGAGAGCTACACATACAATTTGCACCCCCAGCCATTCACTGAGTTGCTTTTACACTCTTGGGATCCTGAAATCCCCTTGAACCTCTCCACTCTGATGTATACAAATTATATCCACCTTGTAAGAGTGCTATGTTTTTTGTCTACTCATGCTGAGTGCTGGATGCAAAATAAGTTCTTCCCTGTGAGGGTGCTGAGGCGCTGGCACAGGGTGCCCAGGGAAGCTGTGGCTGCCCCATTCCTGGCAGT